>JAGDYQ010000022.1:7657378-7680495 GCA_021962125.1 Bulinus truncatus
AATAGTTATCACCCTACTGTCTACCCCAGACGACCAGACTACAGCCCGCGGGCCGCTATAGGCACACATCAATGACGTTGACATTTAATTTATATTACTTTTAAAAAAACACACACCCCGTCCATCTGCTATTGGTCCGGCACCTGGACTGCAAGTCCAAATTAAAATATATTTATATATATACGATGTGGCTCGCGATTTTAAAAAAATGTGCCCAAATCTCTCTGATTGACCCTATCACTGGACAACATTAGGCTCGACTGATTGACACTGTCACTGTACAACATAAGGCTCGACTGATTGACCCTATCACTGTACAACATAAGGCTCGACTGAATGACACTGTCACTGTACAACATAAGGCTCGACTGATTGACCCTATCACAGTACAACATAAGGCTCGACTGATTGACCCTATCACTGGACAACGTAAGGCTCGACTGATTGACCCTATCACTGGACAACGTAAGGCTCGACTGATTGACCCTATCACTGGACAACGTAAGGCTCGACTGATTGACCCTATCACTGGACAACGTAAGGCTCGACTGATTGACCCTATCACTGGACAACGTAAGGCTCGACTGATTGACCCTATCACTGGACAACGTAAGGCTCGACTGATTGACCCTATCACTGGACAACGTAAGGCTCGACTGATTGACCCTATCACTGGACAACGTAAGGCTCGACTGATTGACCCTATCACTGGACAACGTAAGGCTCGAGTCTTTCTTTCTTTGTTTCGTTTTAAGCAGAAAGTACTTAACTTGAAATTAAATGTTAATAATAAAAAAAAATGTTAAAGTTTCATGCAGTGAATCCAAAAAAAAATGAGATTTTTCTAATCCACGCACTGACTGGATCAAGTCACATGCAACAAACAGTACAATGACGTCATCCTCCTTTACTTTGTAGATTATTCAAGAATATATGACGGCTGGGCTGAGGGCGTAGGATCATCGAATTTCTCTATATAAAAGCCAGGGGGCGGATTTAAAGACGGGCGCAACAGGTGCGCCATGGGGCCCCGACCTTACAAAGGACACACACACACACACCCACCTCCCCTGAAATACTCAGTTGTTGTTTTTTTTATTTTGACGCTTTTAATTTTTCATTTCCCCCCCCCCCCATCTCCCTCTTTTTAAAAAAAGAAAAGCTGTTTATTATCTTCTGCGCCCGTCCTCTCTATCCCACCACCACCACCACCACCACCCCAACGGAACGAATTTTTCCTTCTGATGAAAAGGTGACATAATGTTATTCTAAGAAAGGGGGGGAGGTCATATTTTGAGTGAGTGGTGTGTTGATGTTCGACAAGATCCTGAGCTTGATAAAACGTTACATGCGTTTTACTGGGCAATGTCGCAGTGGTTGAACCTAAAAAAAAAATTCATCCCTCCACCCCTCCCTTTCCCAAAACACACCCAACCACCACCACCACCCCCACCACCCCCACCACCACCACCACCACCCCCACCACCCCCACCACCACCACCACCACCACCACCACCACCACCACCCCTAGAGTATGACGTGTTTACTACGATATTAAAGATATCTTCTCCGCTAAGTACTTAAAAGGTTTACCAATCATTGGAAGTCTGTACGTACTAGTACACGTAACGATGTAATCCCATATGTCTTTTTTGTTATTCTTTAACTCTCAACCATCGTAGCATTGACTTTTCGACCACCGGTGAGCGACAATTTTTAGGACATTATAATTCTTTATATTTTTACTTTTGGTCAATTTTTTTATGTTTTATTATATATGTGCAACGCCAACCCTGGGATACAGTGGCCAAGAAATATAGATTTTTTATTTTTGTAAAAATTTGGTACTTGGTAAAATATTCCAAGTTTTATTTTGAAAAAAGACATAATGCACTAGCAATTTTTGTCGCTGTGGCTCCCTTTTTTGACAAATTGTCAAAAAAGGGAGTGCTTCGCGCGTATTTGAGGCCGGGCTGTTTGGTGACTAAGCATGATTTCTTGGGAAAAGTGAAATTTGGTGATTTTTTTAATATGGAAGGGGTGACAAAAGTGATCAACTTTTAAATAAGTATAATATCCTTAGAAAAACAAATAAATAGTGGAAAACTTTATTTTTTTATTCATTTAAATGTGTTTCCTGTTACTTATAATAATAATATAGAAATTTTAATGATCAATTTTGTCTTGTCTAACATTGTGTTAAAATTATATGTCTTTTTTCACTCTAGAGGCATGAGTCCTTATTTTTTTTTCCAATTTCTATAGTATCATTTAAAGTTGAATAAAAAAAAATTATCATAATTTTACGTCCAAATTTATTTATGTGTTGTACAAATGAATAATGTTTATGTAAATAATAAATATCTTGTTTAAATTCTTCATACCTTTTTTTTTTATTCTTACGTTTGTGATGTATTTGTATTTTTAGTTAAAAAAAATAATTAAAAAAATCATTTACACTATAATTTTACAAAATTAAAAATTTCTATTATATCAAAAGTTTTATATCATTAAATAGCTTATTCATTTCCAAATTTAACGACGTATAACTTCACTAGGTAGCTTATAACATAATGAAAAATGCCTAGTTTTACAAAACACCCTGAAATCAGCTTTAAAAAATGGCCGAAAATGAACAACAGTTGAGAGTTAATGATTTCTCACTGTATTAGTCTTAACCATATATATATATATATATGGTCTTAACTACGTAGATACGGCCATATATCTGACTTCACTATTAATCATTTCCGGTACCTCGTTTGAATTCAAAAATCTTGTTATAAGATGAAATTTAGTTTGTTTGTTTGTTTTTATTTTTTTAGCTGCTGGCATTCTTTCGTTTGTTTATTTTGATAATCTAAACATGAGTATGATGAAGGTCAATCTTTCCCACCTTTCCGTTCCCAAATTTCCAGCAGTCTCTCAGTTGGAAACGCATTTGCGTAACGCAAGGGAAGTAGCCCATTTAATAGTGTCGTCGTCATACCTAAACACGTTTATTTCCCTTGATTATTATAATGAGAATTTTTTTTACTCATATTTGTTAATCAGCATAAAAAATGAATTAATTGCAAAATTAATTATTTAATTATACAATGTCATGTACGCAAAATTTCAAGATAATCTATCACAAAAATGTGCCTGATTAATCGATTACAAAAATTGTCCCATATAAACATTTAAATTAATATATATATATATATATATATAAAATTTAAAAAAACAGAAGTTTCGAGTGGAGAAAACGGTTTAAAAAACTGATGTTGGGGGAGGGAGGGATGGTGGTGGGGAGGTGGGGATATCATAAATTAGAAAATAATCATTTTTAACCAGAAACTTTACATCCACAAGGAGAAAATCGGACCATGATTCTAGAATAACTAACTTTATTTTCTAAAATGTGTTTTATATATATTTTACACATCATCACTTCAGTGCCGCTCCTATGGTTTTGGGGGGGGGGGCTGGAGTACGATATTACGGGGACCCATGGTAGCCGCCGGGGTCTCCATTCTACCAGGACGCGTCGGCTTTGCCTAACTTCTTAGCAGGGCATCCAAATGTTTTGTGTTGGGGGGGATTGATTTACAGAGTTATTTCCCCTTGGTCTTAGGTCTTAAACAGGTAACTCCCTAAACTACTCCGAAGCACTGAGTTGCAGGCCGCACAGGGTGACACCGTTGTAGGGGTGACACCAAAATGAACAGTTCTAAATTTCATAGAAAAAAATCGGTATATTCGGTTTTATAACCGACCATAGTTTAAAGAAAAAACATGAGCAGTAGCACAGGGTGTCACCATGCCGAGCAGAAAAAACATTGAAAGTCCATTAAATATCAACTATTCATTTATTTTACAAAACTCCTGTCCAACACAAACACACACACTCACTCACACACACACACACAAATCAGTTTGGCAGTCATTAGCCGCACTTGTTGAGCATTGTGATTGCTATTAAAAAAAAATAGAAATAAAACAGCTTTACATACATTGCTTGAATACATTGTTAGCGACAGCTTGTTGAACTCTTAATACATTACCTTTGGCCTTTAAACTTCCCACCTGCTGACAGGCCGAAAGTAATTGAAATCTCAGGCGGCTTTATCAGCGGGCGCATGGCGCATATGACGCTCGCCAGGGGAAACAATATTTACGAGAGACCCCCCACACACACACACACACACCGCCCCGCAAAGCATAACTTTGTACCCCCAAGTCCCGACATAATACCTTTTTTTGAAGGTCTACCCAATATTTCTAAGGGCCCAGTTTTTGTCTTTCTCCAGAGGACCAAACCGCCCCTGGTCCTAATACATCAGTGCAAAGATTAAACTTAAATTGTCGAGAAATAGTGTCGTTAGTTGTACAAATGATATGTATATTGAGCTATATAGCCGGACAAGTGAAATTTTATAATATGGCTATAAAACCGAACATGAAATACGTGTCTTCGCGTAAAGAAGACAACGATGATTAAGTTCAAGATGTTTTTTCTCGTTGTGGTGACTTCCCTTTAGTCTTTACTGTGATGGGGGATAAGGTAAGAGTTGTTGGTTTGTCTGTTGGTTTGTTTTGTTTTTGCCTTGCCTAGATTAAGTGTGAAAGCTTAAACTTTGATAATATGTTGTGTTTAAGTAGTCCCTACGTTAGGGCTAGCCGAGGCTCTCGCCACGCTAACACATGAGTATACAGCCCCCTTTCTTTAATGGACGAAAGAGAGAGAAAGAAAGAAAGAAAGAGAGAGAGAGAGAGAGAGAGAGAGAGAAAGAGAGAGAAGCACTAGCGCATATATTTTTACGATAGATTATTTATATAAATATGTAATGAAATAATTAGTTGTTTTGTTAACTTTTTAGTGTTTTTTAATGAAAGAATTTTAAAATTATAATTTGTATGATATATATATATATATATATATATATATATATATATATATATATATATATATATATAAATTGCCCAAGTCATTTGATGATTACTAAAATAATGTCATTAATGCGGTACTCATTCATCTGTTAACGAGAAGTCAAAGAAGTCGTTCCAATATGGCGAAGTATTTTACCCACTATTCCAAAAGAATAAATAATTACCCTGGCGATCTGCAGTTAAATATAGAGTTCAGTGATTTCATCCCATAGCTTTGGTGTGAATGCTTCCAAAAAATGCACATTGTTTTAATATAAAATTTAATGAAATTTCCATTAATGTGACTTTAAACGTGTATTTTATAGTACATATATTGAATTATGTACTATTTGTTCTAAATGTCTAATTGTTTATTTCGTTAGTTGCATGCAGTCTTAACCTCCAACTCCGAATAAAATAAAAGTATTGTGGTGGAAATCGGATGTTAGACTATACTACAGACTGTGTACCATAGACTGTAATATAGACTGTACCACAGACTGTGTACCATAGACTGTAATATAGACTGTACCACAGACTGTGTACCATAGACTGTAATATAGACTGTACCACAGACTGTGTACCATAGACTGTAATATAGACTGTACCACAGACTGTGTACCATACACTATAATATAGACTACACCATAGACTGTGTACCATAGACTGTAATATAGACTGTACCAGAGACTGTAATATAGACTGTACCACAGAATGTGTACCATAGATTGTAATATAGACAGTACCATAGACTGTACATTAGTCTTGAGGATAGCTTTATACTTTACATTTATATTGCTTGCTTATTTATAAATATTTTTTTCCTTTTTTTTTTATTCACAGTTGAAGCTAGTCCTGACCTTTTTAATCATCATTTCAATAATAGCTTGCCTTCTATTGAAAACGAATTTTCGTTTCACTGAAATGCAGCCGTCTGACCATGAAATTGTATCATCCACTAATGTCCCTGCACTCAATACCAACCCAGTGGCGGATCGCGTTCATTCAAAGGCGGAGCCGTTCAGACCTATCTCACTAGTCCCGTTCAACTTCTCTCAAGTGAAAAAGCCCAGAAAATCGCTGACTTACAGTAAGAAATCGAAAGTGCCTCTAAATGCATTTCCGCCCCCGCCTTCTCCTGGGACCACCAGCGATCCGCCGTTGTACCTCGCCTATCTCTGTGACGCCCTATCGGGATGCGGCGGTTGGGGTGACAGACAAGAAGGCATCACTTTTGTGTACGCCCTGTCTCGAATTGTGGGCCGGCAGTTCAAAATTGTCATGACAGATCCCCCGTGCGAGCTGTCCCAGTTCTTCGCCCCTAACAAGGTCCAGTGGGTGCCTAAAGATGGTGAGTTGACCCCGCCCGCGAAGAACAACACGATAAACACCATGTCTTCTCGGGGCCTACGTAGATTCCAGAAAAGCGTAGCCAGAGGAGAATTCAACGAGGAATTTCCACAGAAAGACATTTACATCAAGGCGAATCAAGACTTTTTTCATCTTGTCTTCGGTAACGCCTTCTACTCAAAACTCCTTGACGAATGGAAGAGCATTAAAAATATCCGGAACCGGTTTCACTGGGCGTGGCACGAACTGATGAGCCCGTCACCTCTGCTGACCTCTAACCTCGAGCATATATTGGGTCAAGCGTTCCTTATAAGGAATGGTTTGCTGCCTTCATCAAGAAACCTACGATACGGTTCTCTCTACGACGTGGGTGATTCGAAACTTATCTGCGCCCACGTCAGGGTCGGATCCAACCCTTCCATCAAGGAGGGAAACAATTTCAGGGTCGTAGGCCTGGAAGAACTCCCCGCGCTGCACCGATTCATGGCCTCTCAAGACCCAAACAACGACAGCTACTTCTTCATCGCAACCGACTACATCAACGTACGGATACAATCGCATAATTTTTTCAAAGATCAATTCATCGATTACGGCGCCAAAATTATTCACACGGACAATCAGAGGAAAGTCCCTGATGCCTGTGAAGGCATGCGGGACACTATCACTGACCAAATGATTCTGTCCCTGTGTGACGTACTAGTGGTCTGCAAGAGCGGCTTCG
This sequence comes from Bulinus truncatus, assembly GCA_021962125.1. Taxonomy (NCBI): domain Eukaryota; kingdom Metazoa; phylum Mollusca; class Gastropoda; family Planorbidae; genus Bulinus; species Bulinus truncatus. Next base: position 7,664,361 of record JAGDYQ010000022.1, read on the forward strand.
GAAGGATGGCCTTCTTTATGAGAAACTTGACCGAGTCTGTGCTTATTCTGGACGATGGGGTCATTAAAGTCTACGATGGCTAGATGGGGAAAATTTTATTTAAACGGTACGTACATTTTTTTACCATAAATAGCGGGAATACCCATTCGTAATAAAGATATTCAAATTTTGTGTTGGTTTTTTTTTTACATTTTGTAGAGTAACATCCAGTAGACCAGTGGTTCTATAACTTTTGAGTTTGCCACCCACTATGAAAACTTGTCGATTCTATCTACGCCCAACAACCTGTAAAGAAAGAAAGGACGATTTAAAAATAAGGAGAAGTCAAAATGAACTTGTTGTTATAATAAATACATCTTTTGGAAACTAACTATCATCTCGCGAATCAATGGCGGATCCCCGACTCACTCTCTGAGAACTAATATAGCAGACTTTGATAGATATTTTACTTTTTTCTTAAGTTTTTCCGCTGAGGATGGGGGGGGTATAGTCCGCTGGGGGTTTTGTCCGTGGAAGATTTGTCCGCTGCGTAAAATTGAAAGTAAAGAATCAATACAACAGTATTCCAGTTTAAAATCGTCAAACGTAAACAATAGTAATAAAAAAACGCAGTGGCTTCGAATACGACCGGGCGTGTTTCGTATTTTTTTTTCCGAGACACGACCAGCAAACTTTGATGACGTCAGTAAACAGATAGAACTTTTATGATTTAAAGTTATTTTCTTTTCGCGGGAACGAGCAATTTTTTCTAGTTATACATTAAAATTACAATTTTGTTTTTGTGTTCTGCTAGCACAATGGTTAAGCTGTTTGGACGCGACTCATTTTTATGCTGATTATATCCAGGTTCGATTTTCCCAGAAACATAACTTTTTTTATTGTGTTTTTTTTTTCAGAATGTATCCTTTTAGTTGTTTTAATGAAAATTAACTAACTAGATATCTTTAACATTTTTTTAAATTGAAATAATTTATATTTTAGGATGTTGTAAAAAAAAAAGAAACAACAACTAATTAGTTTTTTTTAATTATTTCATAACTTAAAAAAAAATATTTTGAAAATATGTATCAAAGCTGAACACAGAGGCGTAACAAGGAGAGAGGGGGGTCCAAAATCGAAAGTCCCGCCGGGCTCCAGCTTGTGGGGAGCCCCCAAAATTATTTTTTACATTAAATATTAAGTACATAATCTCATGTATCGAATGTCAAAAAGCAAGGCCCCCAAAGCCTAGGTTCGGCAATAGCTTTACAATAGTCTATCTTCCTGCAAAGGCTTTGCAGGGTACAGCTAGTCCTAAATATTATCTAACTTTTCCTTACCATCATTTTTGCGTCACACTTTAAAAAATTCAGAGTAGCCTACATATTTCAAATATACTAAATAATAATAAGATTAAGAAACGAAAATAGATGGGATGGGGAAGCATTTATATCCGAGAATTGAACCAAATACTGACGAAGACGAATTAACGAGTGTTAGCTTTCTGGAGGGGGGGGGGGGGGGTACGATAGATACTAATCTAGCGCATAATTTTTTTGTTTTATTCGTCCGACTTTATTAGACTTGGGCAGACCCGAAAATAAAAGTAATAAAAAATAATTGCCGTGCATGTGCACATATTTACTCTTAGTCTTAGACATATATCCTGACAACTAAAATATATAATTCAAAGCTGTATTTATTTTTAAAAAAATAAATATTATAAAAATATCTCCGATTATTAACAGCAAATGACTTTATTAGGCTTGGACAGACCCGAAAAAAATTAATGCCAAATATAAAAATATCTCCTATTATTAACAGCAAATGACGTCATCAACGTCTGCAGTAGATAAGAGTTCTCATTCATTCTGTTTACTGACGTCATCAAAGTTTGCTGGTCGTGTCTCGAAAAAAAAAATACGTAACACGCCCGGTCGTATTCGAAGCCACTGCGTAAAAAAAATCATGAAAAAATCGGATCTGCCAGAAACCGAAAATAACCTTGCCTACTGATCAAACCTAAAGGGATATAACTCTATGCAAACGTTTTGCTGGACACAGTTGGTCTAACATATAAATAATCAACGGTCGCACCCAGCCGATGCTCACAATGGCCAGCCAATGTGAATATTGGCCAGTTTTGTAGACACTGGCCGTAACATATATAGGCTACACCAATGAGAAGAATGAAGGCGAAATGTTATCATTGACATCACAAGACTTTATGTTGTATATCTTATAGCACTGAATACAAAAATCCATGATAAATTACGCAAAACTGCGATTACTTTTATTGGACTAATAATTTAATTTGTTACCTTATAAAATGTAATTAGCTTGTAACATTAGCCATGACCACACAAAAAAAAAATTTACAAAGAAAAAAAAAATTATATCATAGAAAAATCTGGCCAATTCCTCTTTACATAGATTAGATATTATATACTGTGATTCCTTATTTGTAAGTTCATTGTTTGTCAGTAGAATCAACAAGAGGATCAGATTCTGATGACGACAAACCTTACTTTTTTTTTTTCCAAGCTTACCATATGTAATGTATAACGTCATGGGAAGGGTGGGTTACGGTATCTACAGATCCATCTTCGATAGTTCGGCCTTAAATTTAAAAAAGTGTGTTCCCTAAAAAAATTTTATGATTTGATTTTTTTATGGTCTATCTTATATGAATTTTTATTATATGTCTAAAACCGAGTGCATCGGGTCAACATGGGGTTAGACGCATGAAAGGGGACGGGGAGGGAGGGGGGGCTGTCTAAGTGTGATAAAAGGGAACATGAATGTCGCTAAGGACACAGCTTAAAAAAAAGTCTTGCATTAAACAGTGCCCTCTGGTGAGACGAGAATTAAAACGTTTGATAACATAAGATAGGGTCGGTTGGGGTGGGGGGGGGTGACTTAAAAAAAGAAATGCATTTACATTTGGTTTACACAAGTTCAATATTTATTAGTTATAACGTCCTAATCATTCGAATCACTCATGTATGTTAATTTGTATTTTGTTCGTACTTTTGTAAATTCTCAGCCATCCGATCAAACAGCAGGCAAGTTATCTCCCATTCCTCTTTGTTTTTATTTCTCTGCAATAACTCCGCGGGTTATTGTCTGTTATCTTCCCTCTGTAAAAAATAAAACGAGTACAGCTAATGACAGGGGAGAGAAAATTGTGTAACATTTGACTGGGCTATCGCAAACAAGAATAACGGCTAGAGGTCGCATTCCGTGAATACAGGATTTTATGTATTGTGTGTGCGTCATTTGCTGGGTACAATGACTAAACAGGTAATTTACGGTCTTTCTGACAATTTCATTTTATTTTTTTCATTAACAGTTTCTTTTTTTTTTTTTTAGAGAATGTTGGATGTTTTACTGAAATGAATGATGGACATTTTACTTGAATGTTGGACGTTTTACCCGCTTGAATGTTGGACGTTTTACCCACTTGAATGTTGGACGTTTTACCCACTTGAATGTTAGACGTTTTACCCACTTGAATGTTGGACGTTTTACCCACTTGAATGTTGGACGTTTTACCCACTTGAATGTTGGACGTTTTACCCACTTGAATATTGGACGTTAACTCATTTAAAAGTAGGACATCTTACTCAGCTGAATGTTGGATATTTTCTAATATGAATGCTGGGCATGTTTTAAATCAAGTGAATGTTTGAGGTTTTAACAAGATGAAGAGTTGACATTGCCGTGTATACCTCTGTCACTATGTATACCTCTGTCACTGTGTATACCTCTGTCACTAGGTATACATCTGTCACTATGTATACCTCTGTCACTAGGTATACATCTGTCACTATGTATACCTCTGTCACTGTGTATACCTCTGTCACTATGTATACCTCTGTCACTATGTATGCCTCTGTCACTATGTATACCTCTGTCACTATGTATGCCTCTGTCACTATGTATACCTCTGTCACTATGTATACCTCTGTCACTGTGTATACCTCTGTCACTGTGTATACCTCTGTCACTATGTATACCTCTGTCACTATGTATACCTCTGTCACCATGTACAGGAACGCCGAGAGGGGGGTGGCAGGGGGGCATTCATTGCCAGGGGCCCGCATCTGTAAAGGGGCCCGGCCGCCCCGACCATGTCAATTTTTTCACGACTTGTTGTTTATTAAGGGGCCCGCAATGATGTCCTGCCCTGGGGCCCGTGTTGGCTCTCGGCATCCACTGACCATGTATACCTCTGTGGCTAATGATACCTCTGTTGATATATATACCTCTGTTGCTATGTGCATCTCTTTGCTACGTATAAGTCTGTTGTTATTTAACACTCAGTTATTATTTACCACAACTTTTTCCAAACCTCGGTTTCTACGTACACCTCTGTTAGTACACAAATATCTGTTGCTATGTATACAGCTGTTGCCATGTATACCTATGTTAGTACACAAATATCTGTCGCTTTGTATACAGCTGTTGCCATGTATACCTCTGTTCGGAAGTATACCTCTGATGGTATGCATACATATGTTGCTATGTATACCTCTGTTCGGAAGTATACCTCTGTTGTTATTCACCATTACTTTTTCAATAATACCTCAGTTCCTATGTATGCCTCAGTTGCGACGCGTACCGCCTCTTCTGCACAAAGTAGCACCTGTGATGTGATGCAAGCATGAGTGGAATGTTATCGTATGATCGGGAATCCCCAGAAGTCGAAAAATATTGAGTCATAGCATCGGTACTGAACGGAAGACGGATACTGTGTATTATTTATAGAAGGGTAGGGGGAGTTGTTTGGATTCATAAAAAGGGTTTTATTATATTTTTTTAATGAATATGTTATTTCGATGGTTTAGGGTATTTAATAAAGAAGTATTGATGTGTGTTTTATTCATTTCTTTTTGTTATTTACTGTGTCATCCTGTGTCATGTTGTGTGTTATCTTGGGGCACGTCCAAAACTAACTTGACAGTAAATCATCGAGTACTTAACAGTAAATCATCGAGTACTTGACAGTAGATCATCCAGTAAAAATCAACTGATCGAATTTTGGAGACAAAGAGGAGAACGAGATGGTGCATGAGGCGGAAAAAATAATATTTTTATATTTCGTCCCTGGGGCGGGGCACTATCCTTAAATACGCTTCTACGTGTACACACAGGTACACATAGGTACACACAGGTACACACACATACACACACATTAACACAGGTACACACAGGTACACACAGGTACACACAGGTACACACAGGTACACACACATACACACAGGTACACACACATACACACAGGTACACACAGGTACACACAGGTACACACAGGTACACACAGGTACACACACATACACACAGGTACACACAGGTACACACACATACACACATACACACAGGTACACACACATACACACAGGTACACACACATACACACAGGTACACACAGGTACACATACATACACACAGGTACACACATACACACAGGTACACACAGGTACACACACATACACACAGGTACACACAGGTACACACAGGTACACACATACACACAGGTACACACAGGTACACACAGGTACACACACATACACACAGGTACACACACATACACACAGGTACACACAGGTACACACAGGTACACACAGGTACACACACATACACACAGGTACACACACATACACACAGGTACACACAGGTACACACAGGTACACACAGGTACACACAGGTACACACATACACACAGGTACACACACATACACACAGGTACACACACACACACACATACACACAGGTACACACACAGTACACACAGGTACACACAGGTACACACAGGTACACACAGGTACACACAGGTACACACAGGTACACACACATACACACAGGTACACACACATACACACAGGTACACACAGGTACACACAGGTACACACACATACACACATACACACAGGTACACACACAGGTACACACACATACACACAGGTACACACAGGTACACACAGGTACACACAGGCACACACACATACACATACACACAGGTACACACATACACACAGGTACACACACATACACACATGTACACACACATACACACAGGTATACACACATACACACAGGTACACAAGGTACACAAGGTACACACAGGTTTACACACATACACACAGGTACACACAGGTACACAAGGTACACACAGGTTTACACACATACACACAGGTACACACAGGTACACACACATACACACAGGTACACACAGGTACACACACATACACACAGGTACACACAGGTACACACACATACACACAGGTACACACAGGTACACACAGGTACACACATACACAGGTACACACAGGTACACAAAGGTAAACACAGGTACACACATACACACAGGTACACACACATACACACAGGTACATACACACAGGTACACACAGGTACACATACATACACACAGGTACACACATACACACAGGAACACACAGGTACACACATATACACACAGGTGCACACACATACACACAGGTACACACACATACACACAGATACACCCATACACACAGGTACACACATACGCACAGGTACACACACATACACACAGGTATACACACATACACACAGGTACACTCAGGTACACACACATACACACAGGTACACACACATACATTCAGGTACACACACATACACACAGGTACACACACATACACACGGGTACACACACATACACACGGGTACACACACATACACACAAGTACACACAGGTACACACACGTACACACAGGTACACACAGGTACACACATACACATACACACATACACACAGGTACACACATACACACAGGTACACACACATACACACAGGTACACACACATACACACAGGTACACACAAACACACAGGTACACACAGGTACACACACATACACACAGGTACACACAGGTACACACACATACACACAGGTACACACACATACACACACAGGTACACACACATACACACAGGTACACACAGGTATACACACATACACACAGGTACACACAGGTACACACACATACACACAGGTACACACACATACACACAGGTACACACACATACACACACATACACACATACACACAGGTACACACATACACACAGGTACACACACATACACACAGGTACACACACATACACACAGGTACACACAGGTACACACAGGTACACACACATACACGCAGGTACACACAGGTACACACATGTACATACACATACACACAGGTACACACAGGTACACACACATACACACAGGTACACACAGGTACACACACATACACACAGGTACACACACATACACACAGGTAGACACAGGTACACACACATGTACACACAGGTACAGACATACACGCAGGTACATACACATACACACTAGTACACACAGGTACACACAGGTACACACACGTACACACAGGTACACACACATACACACAGGTACACACAGGTACACACAGGTACACACACATACACACAGGTACACACAGGTACACACACACAGGTACACACAGATACACACATTCACACAGGTACACACAGGTACACACAGGTACACACGCATACACACAGGTAAACACACATACACACAGGTACACACACATACACACAGGTACACACACATTTACACAGGTACACACAGGTACACACAGTTACACACATACACACAGGTACACACACATACACACACAGGTACACACAGGTACACACAGTTACACACATACACACAGGTACACACACATACACGCAGGTACACACAGGTATACGCAGGTACACACAGGTACACACAGGTACACACATACACACAGGTACACACAGGTACACACACATACACACAGGTACACAAGGTACACACAGGTACACACACATACACACAGGTACACACAGGTACACACACATACACACAGGTACACACAGGTACACACACATACACACACAGTTACACACACATACACACAGGTACACACAGGTACACACACATACACACAGGTACACACAGGTACACACAGGTACACACATACACAGGTACACACAGGTACACAAAGGTAAACACAGGTACACACATACACACAGGTACACACACATACACACAGGTTCATACACATACACACAGGTACACACAGGTACACACAGGTACACATACATACACACAGGTACACACATACACACAGGTACACACAGGTACACACACATACACACAGGTACACACACATACACACAGGTACACACACATACACACAGATACACCCATACACACAGGTACACACATACGCACAGGTACACACACATACACACAGGTATACACACATACACACAGGTACACACAGGTACACACACATACACACAGGTACACACACATACATTCAGGTACACACACATACACACAGGTACACACACATACACACGGGTACACACACATACACACAAGTACACACAGGTACACACACGTACACACAGGTACACACAGGTACACACATACACATACACACATACACACAGGTACACACATACACACAGGTACACACACATACACACAGGTACACACACATACACACAGGTACACACAAACACACAGGTACACACAGGTACACACACATACACACAGGTACACACAGGTACACACATACACACAGGTACACACACATACACACAGGTACACACACAGACACACAGGTACACACAGGTACACACACATACACACATACACACAGGTACACACAGGTACACACACATACACACACATACACACAGGTACACACAGGTACACACACATACACACAGGTACACACACATACACACAGGTACACACACATACACACAGGTACACACAGGTATACACACATACACACAGGTACACACAGGTACACACACATACACACAGGTACACACACATACACACAGGTACACACACATACACACATACACACATACACACAGGTACACACATACACACAGGTACACACACATACACACAGGTACACACACATACACACAGGTACACACAGGTACACACAGGTACACACACATACACGCAGGTACACACAGGTACACACAGGTACATACACATACACACAGGTACACACAGGTACACACACATACACACAGGTACACACAGGTACACACACATACACACAGGTACACACACATACACACAGGTAGACACAGGTACACACACATGTACACACAGGTACAGACATACACGCAGGTACATACACATACACACTAGTACACACAGGTACACACAGGTACACACACGTACACACAGGTACACACAGGTACACACAGGTACACACAGGTACACACAGGTACACACACATACACACAGGTACACACGCACACAGGTACACACAGATACACACATACACACAGGTACACACAGGTACACACAGGTACACACGCATACACACAGGTACACACACATACACACAGGTACACACACATACACACAGGTACACACACATACACACAGGTACACACAGTTACACACATACACACAGGTACACACACATACACACAGGTACACACAGGTACACACAGGTACACACAGTTACACACATACACACAGGTACACACACATACACGCAGGTACACACAGGTATACGCAGGTACACACAGGTACACACATACACACAGGTACACACAGGTACACACACATACACACAGGTACACAAGGTACACAAGGTACACACAGGTACACACACATACACACAGGTACACACAGGTACACACACATACACACAGGTACACACAGGTACACACACACACACAGGTACACACACATACACACAGGTACACACAGGTACACACACATACACACACAGGTACACACAGGTACACACAGGTACACACAGGTACACACATACACAGGTACACACAGGTACACAAAGGTAAACACAGGTACACACATACACACAGGTACACACACATACACACAGGTTCATACACATACACACAGGTACACACAGGTACACACAGGTACACATACATACACACAGGTACACACATACACACAGGTACACACAGGTACACACACATACACACAGGTACACACACATACACACAGGTACACACACATACACACAGATACACCCATACACACAGGTACACACATACGCACAGGTACACACACATACACACAGGTATACACACATACACACAGGTACACACAGGTACACACACATACACACAGGTACACACACATACATTCAGGTACACACACATACACACAGGTACACACACATACACACGGGTACACACACATACACACAAGTACACACAGGTACACACACGTACACACAGGTACACACAGGTACACACATACACATACACACATACACACAGGTACACACATACACACAGGTACACACACATACACACAGGTACACACACATACACACAGGTACACACAAACACACAGGTACACACAGGTACACACACATACACACAGGTACACACAGGTACACACATACACACAGGTACACACACATACACACAGGTACACACACAGACACACAGGTACACACAGGTACACACACATACACACATACACACAGGTACACACAGGTACACACACATACACACAGGTACACACACATACACACAGGTACACACACATACACACAGGCACACACACATACACATACACACATACACACAGGTACACACATACACACAGGTACACACACATACACACAGGTACACACACATACACACAGGTACACACAGGTACACACACATACACACAGGTACACACAGGTACACACAGGTTCACACACATACACACAGGTACACACACATACACACAGGTACACACACATACACAGGCACACACACATACACATACACACATACACACAGGTACACACATACACACAGGTACACACACATACACACAGGTACACACACATACACACAGGTACACACATATACACACATACACACAGATACACCCATACACACAGGTACACACATACGCACAGGTACACATACATACACACAGGTACACACACATACACACACGTACACACACACACACGTACACACACACGTTATTTTTCACTCTTCACTTTCAACAGACGGGAGGGGAATAGGGAAAACCCTTAACTCAGGGGTGGGCACACTTTTCGAGTCGCGGGCCGGATATGGGTTCGTAGATTTGATCGGCACATTGTGTAAAGTCGACACGAGCTATTATAAATCAAACGCAAATGCCGTAACGTAACTGAAAGCCCAGCGCTGTGCCTCACTCTGAAACGAGATGCGGGCCGCATTAAACAGTCGGGTGGACCGGCTTTGGCCGGCGGGCCGTAGTTTGTCCATGGTCGCCCTAAACAGACGATGGTCTACTAAGGAAAGATAAACGTCAATAAAACAGGCAACACGTAGAGCGACTATCGCGCACTTTTTTTTTTTTAATTTATAACTAAGACGATAGTGAACGCGGCAAATTAACTTATAATAAATATATCGAACAGGAAATAAAAATCATTTCTTGTCAACAATCTGACAGGTTGGGTAACATGTTTTGTGCAACATTAAATGAAACCTTAAGATGGATTAGTTCTTTGAAGATGGGGGGGGGGGGAGGGTTTACGACAAAATGATAAGAAAGGGGGAGGGGGGGAAGTGTGGTTGTGTTCAACATGAAAGAATACAGAGTCATTGACTTGCGGGCCTACTTAGGGGCTGTCCATTATTTATGTCAACAAATTTTTAACGTTTTTTACCTCCCCCCCCTCCCCCTTGTCAACGACTTGTCAAACTTCCAGAGACCCCCCCCCTATACAATTACGTCAGCATTTGATTACCCCCCCCCTAAAAAAGGTGGCTTTCAAAATGTTTATGTGGCAAAATTAGTAGGAATATAGTTAAGTTTAATTAAAATACTGAATGTTAAGCGAGAGTGTAACACAGGACTACAAACGCTGCTTAATTTTCCTTTATTTAAGTAATTATATTAAATTTAAAAAAAAAGTAACATTGTTGACGTCAACTTTTCTTGACCTCCTCCCCTCTCCCCACTATTTTGTTGACGTAATTAATGGACAGCCCCTAATAGACTATAGAAAAAAAAAATAAAACATTTGCGCATAGAAGGTCTCTCTCTCATTTGTTTATGAGGTGGTGGTGTGGCTGTGAGGTAGTAGGCAGGCTTGCGGAGCCGCCATATTTTTTTCGGCTCCGACTCCGGCTCCCACAAATTTTGACGGCTCCGGTTCCGGCTCCCTATTAAGATAGTATCACACGAGACAAAACATTTTGTAATTGCTCCACGCTAACATCACGCTGATAAAAAAAGTTATGCAAATTTTGCCGCGTTCACCCCCAGAGTCAGGAACTTGAAAAATATACGCATTGTCCATTGTCGGTTTTACTAAAAACAAACCATTTCAGTGCATCCAGAAACGCATCATTATTTTCGATGGAGGTTTCACTAGTCGCCATTTTCATAAGTAATAAAAAGTTATTTCAATGATCAAATTAGCAAATAGTAAAATGATACATTATTTAAAATATTTTAAAGACTTCAGTATTTATATTTATTATTGATTAATTCGAAGTGACTATTCGGACCTGGGCAGGCCCGTAGCCAGGATTATTGCATTGGGGGGGGGAGAATTTTTTTCAGCGGGGGGGGGGGGGCGTGCCGAAGAACTTATTCTGGGGTACAGCGGCGGATCTAGACAACTTTGACGGGGGGGGCAAAACTTTGACCCCGGGGGCGGGCGAAACTGTTTTCAGTGTTGAAAATTGGTCTTTGAACAAAAAATATTTCGATAACTTAATGATGCATTACCTAAACTTGCGATAACCGGAGGGGGGGGGACATGCCCCCCGGCCTCTCCCCATAATTCCGCCCCTGGTGGGGTAGAAGAAATGTTTGGGGGGGGGGCGAAGATGGAGGTGCGAAGCGCCGAAAGCTTGCGAACGGAGAGGAGGGGTTTTGGGAGGGGACCTCAGTGAGTCCCTTCCCCAAGAAATTTTTTGCAGTTCCATATCTGGAATGGTGCATTTTAGTACCGATTGTTTAGCTATTAATTAGAAATATATAATTTGAACTACGTTTCAATAGTGCATGGCATGTTGCAGTTTTGTTAAAAATAATTTAAATAGTAAAGAGTTTTAATGACAAAAATTTATTGAGGCTGATCAATTTCTGATTCCTGTTATAAATATATTGACCATTTGTTCTGCTACACAATTGTTACATAATAGATACCTGATTTATATCATTATACTGTTGGTTAAACGTACAACCCGGGAAGAACGACAAAGATGCACGAATATAGCTTAGCTATTTGTGTGATATTTCTTATAAAATATTGGAAACAAAGAACAGATCTATCAACAACAAATTGACCAGTCGCAATTATTCAATTTAAAATAAAATTAATTCTGCTAAAAAGTAAATTTGCAAATTAAATAACATCACTCAGAAATCACTGAGTTTGTACTTTATTATTTTATTATACATATGTATAAAAGTGAAGTCAGAAGTCAATATTATTTTATTAACTTATTTAGGTTGCTAGTTGTCCTCAGAAGATATCAATATATAAAACTATTACAAGGTTACGAAATGGGCCCACCGACAGACATTTCGGGTCCCTGGGCAGGGGTGACACGGGCCCCCGTGCTGATATTAATATTTTCAAAAGTTGATTGGCCAGCTCAGTCCGGGCCCCTAAAACAAAATTGAACAAAATGATTGATGTTTTATAGCCGTTATTATTAAAATTTTGTCAAAAAGCTCAAATCATGCACGGGGGGGAGAGGGGGGACTCAGGTCATGAACGGGGGGTCAGCCCTCTAGCCCCCTCTGGCTACGGGCCTGGACCCGGGTACCAATAAACTCCAATTTTATTCGGACCCCGTTTTAATAAAGTCTGATTGTTATTCGGACCCGTGGCAAATATGCACTTAGCTTAGCTATACATAAACTTTATTATTGTTTTTTGTTTATTTTTTTATAATTGTTTGAATTGTATGATTTAATCGTTACTCAGTGTCTATTTTTTCGGGTTCCGTCTAATAAAGTTTAAATATAGCTAAGCTTAGTGCATATTTGCCACGGGTCCGAATAACAATCGAATTTTATTGGGACCCGGGTCCGAATAGCCACAGCCTTATAAATTTATCTGCTCTGTTTCAGATATTCTGTTTATAATAAAATTGTTAAATACAGAAAGCTACCATTTTGTTTTTAGTCTATTACAAATTGTAGGAGGCAAACAATCAAACAAATTTGTAATTTTAAAGCTAAAAAAAAATTCTGCTGTAAAAAAAAACATTTGGGAGCCGTGGAGCCGCCAGATTTTTTCGGCTCCGGCTCCGGCTCCAGCAAAAAGTAGCGGCTCCCGGCTCCCCGGCTCCGGCTCCGCAAGCCTGGTAGTAGGTAGGTAGTACGCATTACTGTCGACCTGAAGGTCCTGAGTTCTTTAAAGACTCCGCCCTCCCGCGCACTGCTAGGTATCCGGACAAGGCCAAAGGTCAACAATTGTTTACTTAAACTCAAGCTTAACCTTCGTCTCAAGCGATTAAATAATGAAAGTTGTTGTTGTTCTGCCACACAACAAAATGACAAAAAAACTACTTCGGTGCAGAAGCGGATTTAAGGAACGAACGCAGTTGGCTTACGCCAGTGGCTTCGGCTCTTCCTTGGGGGTGGGCGCAGGACCTCAATTTCAAACAGGTTTTTTTGTTTTCCTTTCTTTCTTTTTTTTAAAGGAAAATGTATTTTATACCAGCGTGTAGTTGTTGTTTTGGTAACCGGATAAAAGCCCCCCCTTCCACGGGCAAAAGCTCCCTCGCCCCACGAACAAAAGCCCCCTCCATCTACGGACAAAAGCCCCCTCCAACCACGGATAAAAGCCCCCCCCCTCCAACCACGGACAAAAGCCCAAACTGACAAAGGCCCCATGATAATGTATGCCTTAATTATATAGATAGATAGATAGATAGATAGATAGATAGATAGATAGATAGATAGATAGATAGATAGATAGATAGATAGATAGATAGATAGATAGATAGATAGATAGATAGATAGATAGATAGATAGATAGATAGATAGATAGATAGATAGATAGATAGATAGATAGATAGATAGATAGATAGATAGATAGATAGATAGATAGATAGATATAGGATGGACTAATATGTGAATAAAAGTCCATTAAGCCCCTAAGGGCTCATCGGGGCAGATGAAGTGTAGAATTCATCTGTTTCAGTAACCTCGGCATATTGAGGTATTGTGTGGTTAGCACAACGCCAAGCCGCCTTTACTCACCAAACTTAAAGTCAGATACCCATTGAAAGCTGGTTGGACTTGGGGACTTACAGCAGGTCCTGAAAAAAATCCCATGATTCTCAGTAAGGTTTGAACCCAGGATTCTCCGGTCGAGAGTTGAGCGCTTTACACCGCACGATCACAAGACCACCCGTGCCCTGTTGCGTGAATAGACGGCCAAAATAAAATGCAAAATCTAGTTTCTAGAGATTCGGAACTTTGAGTATTTAGACTATGAAAAATTAGATGTGCGACTTTGAGAATTTAGAATTCAAACTATCTCCAAAACTGATATTTGCATTTCTGAACTGATATTTGCTTTCTTAACCCTTTTTTCTTCATCAAAACAAATAACTTATAAAAGTGGGTCTGCGGGCCCATGACCGGTGTTAGGGCTGCTTCAGCCTTGAGGCGGCCCTGTTTGTGGGTCGAAAAGCAATTTTTGTGAAAATCCGAGTTTAAGAAATTTTGGGAATAAGTGTTCTTTTTTTTTAAGATGTCCTTGTCTTTTTTGTTTTTTAAGATGTCCTTTTTTGTTTTTAAGATGTCCTTTCTTGTTTGTTTGTTTTTGAAGATGTCCTTCTTAGTTTTTTTAAGATGTCCTTTTTTGTTTGTTTTTGAAGATGTCCTTTTTTGTTTTTTTAAAGATGTCCTTTTTTGTTTTTTTGAAGATGTCCTTTTTTTCTTTTTTTAAGATGTCCTTGTTTTTTTGTTTGTTTTTTTTTAAGATATCCTATTTTGTAGTATTTTTCTTTGCTTATATATTGTTGTAATTCTCTTCCTACTGACCCACGACGCTGCACCATTTATCACCTGGACAGGTGTGTAAAATAAAGAGATTGGGGGGTGGGGAGGTGAAAC
>JAGDYQ010000022.1:7680995-7709654 GCA_021962125.1 Bulinus truncatus
TATCTATCTATCTATCTATCTATCTATCTATCTATCTATCTATCTATCTATCTATCTATCTATCTATCTATCTGTCCGATACTATCAACCTACAATTATGTGACTGATACTATCTATCGATCTGATTCTATCGATACATCAGATTTTATCTATCCCATATACTTACTATCCATCAATCCAATACCTTGGTGAGTGATAAAGTTAGTGTTTCACAATCCTTGCCCTAATTACCGGACCGCAATAAATGGAGCTAAACTATCTATAAACATGAATGGGGAAATGAGGGTGTGTGGGGGGGGTAGTGATTGACACCTATTGTTGTGGCGACAGTCATGGGCGTATTCATGGGGGGGGGGAGGGGGGCATTAGCCCCCCCCCCTACATTTTGAAAAAATGTCATATAAGAGGGGGGCATTTGCTCCCCCCTTACATTTAAAAAAAATGTCATAAAGTTGTTATTTGCCCCCCCCCCTAGAAAATTTTTGCCCCCCCCCCCCGGAAAAATTCCTAGCGACGCCCATGGTGACAGTATGACCCCAGTCTCAGTATGTGGAGTCAGTGTTTACAACTGCCGCATCTGTGTGGGTTTTTTTTTTTTATTTATTGTTGGTTTTTTTTTTTTAACTTTACGTCCTGTGCTGTTTCTGACTCAGGAAAAAAAAAATTGCAATAACTTAATAATAATAGAGTTTGTATTTACAATTGGTCATATCCTAGCTATCATCTCATCGTCTCTATCGGTGTACCGGGTTCACTCCCTATATTTAGTCGTGTCGTCGTCAACTTTCACGGTTTTTTGTTACATTCTTTGTCAGACATGTTTTTTTTTTGTATTGTGTCTGACACAACAAAGACACATAGATTGCTGGGATGATGTCACTAACTCACTTCCTATGTGGGTGGAGTGTTGGGAGATGCATGTATAAGTTGTCTGTTCAATTCCTTGTAAAAAAAAAATATGCTTTTTTGCGGTCCAAACAAGTCCAGGGGCGTGCTAACCCGACGAGGATTCGTCAAAGGATTTTTTTTCTATTATTTCAGATTAAAAAGTTTTGTATGCACCAGCACGTCTTTGGAAAGACCCAGCGACATTGGAATGCGGAGCAATTTGGAATGCGGAGCAAGCGCCCCTCACGAACTAATACTAACTTAGCAGGGCCGCAGCCAGCGACGCGGGGGGGGGGGGCTTTACAGGCTATGGAGGGACGGGTAGCCCGGTGGTCTAGAGCGCTCGACTGTCGACCTGAGAGTCCTGGGTTTGATCCTCACTGAGAGCCATGTGAATTTTTCCAGATCGTTGTGAAAGTTGACTCAAGTTAGGGAATTAACGCCGAGATTACATACATTGATAAATTCTATACTTCTTCTGCCCCGATGGCCTCTTTGAGGGCTTTGTGTACTCTTTTATATATATATGTATATATATATATATATATATATATATATATATATATATATATATATATATATACAGTCGATTCCGCTTAATTGGGACACATTAAGTGGCTGTCCAAATTAAAAATAAAAATTTACTATTGGCTTCTTGGTTTGGTTTCTTTGAGATTTGTCCCAAATAAGCGGCTGTCCCAACTAAACGGTGTCCCAATTAAGCGGAATCCACTGTATATATATATATAGACTTTGAATACAGGAACCCATCTGATCCCAACAGGCCAGGGGTTCTTAAACATTTTAACTTCGCGACCCATTTTGAGAACAGTTGTTTTTGGGTTTTTTTTCATCTCCACCAACTTCAAAGAAAAACTACAAATGGAAGAAAGTGAAAATAATCGCCATTGGAACAAATTGTATATTTGGATTCCCTTTTTCATTTTGTAGTGGATCTACAAACGTATAATTTTATGTATAGCCTATAGAGAAATAAAATTAGAATCATACATTTAGAGATTCTCTATCTTTAAATCATACATTTTATATTCAGTGGCGACCCAACCGAAATGCGTCCGCGACCCACAATTTAAGAAACACTGCATTACGCCACAATTCACAAACTAATTAGAGACCAAAAAAAAAAAACTTTTTTCTTCTTCTTCTTCTTTGTTCTCGATCGAGATTGCGTGGCTGTATGTTTTGCGGCCGTTAAGGCGCACTGCCTCCGTCTTCAGCCTGCTATTCATTTCTGGATTTAATTCCATAGCCTTTGGTCAGTCAGGACCATCTGCAAGGCAGCAGTTGATTAAATTTCGGAGTTTGCTCTCCTAGATGACTGCTATCCCTAGCTATCGTCTGCTATCCCTAGCTAACGGCCTCATCTGGCCGGGTTTAGAGTTTGAGCGCTCTATGTTCGCTGTTTTGCTATCATTTCCTAGGGTTTTTGAGACATTTTAAAGGTATCCTTACCACGGGATACATCACCTCACCCTCCATGACAGCAAACCAGTTGGTCCGCGGCCGCTTATTCAGTATTCACGGCTGACCCTTAAATCTGAGGGTCTTTCCCCTATCCGCCAGCTGGGGACGCGCTTGGTAGGGGATGGTGGCTCCCCCAAGTAAACGTTTTTCGAAAGCGTTGCCGCTTCACTCAACCACCCAAGTTTTTGGGGCCACTAATCAAATGTTTGAGCTACCCCCCCCACAAAACTTTCGACGACTCTACTTCAAAATTTGTTCTTCGGTAGAGCCATGTCGTCCTCAACAACGACTAGGGATTGAACCCAATATTTTATTTGTCCAATGGAATTGTGTCCAGGTAAAGTGAGTAAATGAACTATCTGTCGTCAAGGGGTAACAACCACATTGTACAAAGATTCCTCCCCATACACACTAGCCTCCCCTTGGCTAGTGGGGGAAAAATAGGTCAACTCCATCTTTTAATTTTCGATGGTTCTCACCTGTGGTATAGCAAGGTATGGTGTGGGCAAGATGGGGGGGGGCATCAATCATGCCCAGGGCGCTACTCACAAAGGGGCGCCAAATGGTATTGTTACGTTAAGAATTCACCCACCCCCCTTTTGCACACGCACCTCCCGCCAGCAACGAGTGACTCATCAGTTGACCTACATCC
The DNA here is from genome assembly GCA_021962125.1 of Bulinus truncatus. NCBI lineage: Eukaryota > Metazoa > Mollusca > Gastropoda > Planorbidae > Bulinus > Bulinus truncatus. The sequence goes on from JAGDYQ010000022.1 coordinate 7,684,021, forward strand.
AGAATTTACCCTCCCCTCCCCGTTTCCACCTCCACTGCCAATTTGAATTTACCCCGCCAATACGGACCCTCTCGCTCCTCATCAGTTGACCATGGAGATGTTTCGTCAAGAATTCACCGCACCTTCCCCCCCCCCCCCCATGTAACGGGTCAAACTTAACCCCTTCCATACTAGTTAAAAGTTGTTTCTATCAGCTCTCGCTGCCTTTGCACACGGACTTTCTACTACTGTCCCATTATCTACTATTCCCCGTACCCTAATGACTCATGCTAGCTGTCCCCCCCCCCTTTGCACACGGATTATCTACGGTCCCACTCGCACCCCGCCAGCCTTTATAAAGGGAACGCGGAATGTATCTCGACAGCGGGCGGCCCAGTAGACTTAGGGAAGTTTATAGAATATATTATACTTAGAGTAGACTTAGATTGTAGACTTGTAAAATATTATCGTAGTACATTAAATCAGTGTTGTAAAGTACACGCCTAAGAGTTGTGTTGTTATATGCTAGTACCTATACCAGTGAGATAGAGTCAAAGACTTGGTAATTAAGTTAAATTACCTGGCGAGCCTGCTATACATAGATATATATTAAATACGTAACGCCACATGTATATTTTACATATAAAACTATATGGATTTCGAATGGAGGGGTGATAAAAAAAAAGGTATTGTGATCCGGCCGAGAGTTAAGCTCGCTACGCCACTGGTTCTCACGACTTGTTAAGGAGTCTTTGCTTTTGTTGCTTACTTCCAGACTTAAAAATAGACGAATTCAAATATTTCAGTCATTTTTTTTTATTTTCAACACAATAAAAATCATTCAAGATTTTTTTTAGAACAAAACCGTTATATGAGACTGTATTGTACTTGACAATATAAAACTAACAATACATTTTTTAAGTAAAATTGAAGTGTATGGACAAATTTAACCACTCAGATTGTGAAAGATTGTTCCGATTTCTATCATAACTCTTCTGTCATCAAACTGGAATTTGATAATTTTTAATATTTGTAATTTTTAATAAACAACAGTCAAGTTTTATATTGTCATTAGTTATTCGTCTGTAAGTTTTTAACCTGATTTATATTTTTTACACATTACAAATTATTTTTCGATCAAGTTATTTAGAGAAGAAAAAAATTCTTAAACGTCAGTACGTCACACCTGATTTGATTTTAACCCTAACCACGCCCTGTTTTTTTTTTAATAAACAATTTCCTTTTATTATTATTTTTTTTTTTAATTTAATTTTTTTAAACATTTTCATTCAATCTTTGAACAGATCTGGTGTTTTTTGTTTGTTATTTGTTGTGTTTTTGTGGGTTTTTTTTTTACTAAATTTGTGAGTTAACCATAATGCTTTTAAAACAATCAGAGTCCAGATTATCCGGCTTTAAAATATATGTCATTTGTAAACTCGATCCGGTTTTAAAACATCTATCCGTGACAAAATAGAGCAATAAATGATGGTCTAATTAATTTAAACCAGGTGTTTTAATGGTGTGGGTGAGGTAGGAAATAATTATTTTAAAAGAGATCCGGCAAGTGAGACTTTCGCTGTATCCGGCTTGTGAGTCTTTCGCTGTATCCGAAAGGCCCTTCATCCTCATTAAATCGGAAATAGAGGTGTAACTTGCACATTATAATAATTCTGAATATTTATAAAAAAAAATTATATAACAAAAGACAAGCCTTACTCGTACTGGACACTTCTTTAAATGCACTCTTTTATCTTATTTATATTCATACTATAGACACTAAATAACATCGACATTTTCCCTTTAATTTAATATATGAATCTCAGACTTGGCATCCATATGCATACTAATGTTACAAGAAAGTACGAACTTTCGGCAATGATCGAAGCGGTCGGATAAAATTAGTGTTTGGCCGTACGGCTGACACAAACCTTACCTGCCGTTGGTAGAGGTGGAGGGCGCTTGCTCACCTCGCCACTCTCTTAACTAACGGCGGGACCAAGGACACCTCGTCCTTTCTGGCAGCTTGGTAGGGGGACACCCTGCTAGGCTGGCCGGTTGGAATGGAGCACTCAAACACCATACCTGTATAATGGGACTTTTTTTTTTTGCAGTGCCCTTCTTTCATCCCGAGCATATCCGAGTGTGCAATGACCATGGAGGTACGACGGGAGATATAGGTGGGGTATGTCTGGTACACGCCGGTAGTCGACGAACCCGTTACCCGCTTGACAAAAATACAGCTCGCTACCGAAGCGCCACCCTTACCATTCTGTATCCCCGGTCTACCCCCACCCCACGCGCGCACACACCACCAAACCTCTTCCAAATGCATTTCGTATAAAAAAATAAAAAAGAGTGAACGATTCCCCATGGAAGACGTAACCTTTTACGCTAATCCCATAAAAATATAGACATTTTTACATATTGCAATGTCTACTCAATTGTCAAATAATACTGTCAACTTACTTCTTCTTTTTTTTTCCTTCTGTTTACAATTCAGCGGTCGGAGAATTTTTCATTCATTACCCCAAAATTATTTTTGTGCTTGTTGACATTACCCCATGGTGAAAATTAAAAATATATACTTTTTACCCCCAAAAATTTAATTTTTACCCCATTTGGGGTAATTTACCCTGGTTCCCCAACCGCTGGTTTATAAGGTCGAGTTTTTCGTGTGGTCTGATGTGTATGTGTGTGTGGTTTTGTGTGTGTATGTGGTGTGTGTGCATGCAGTGGCTCCCATTCGAAAACCATATAATATTATATGTAAAATATCCCATTTGGCGCCCCTTTCTGAGTAGCGCCCGGGGCATGATGCCCCCCCTTAGCCCACCCCTCGCTACGCCACTGTGTGCATGAGAGAGATATATAAGGCGTATACCAAAAACGTGACTAATGATTGATAATAGGCTAAGCATATTCTACTACTTAATGCCGAAACTAATGTGTGTGTGTGTGTGTGTGTGTGTGTGTGGCGCCCTACCATGGGACAACACCCTTGTCACACAAGCTGACGACAAGTATATAAATTTATTTTTTTTTCAAATGACCATTCAGGAAACACTTGAAACAGATCTCGAGATGATAGTTTGGCTACTTCATTGAAATGCTTCACTGTTGCTCTATTGTTTATTTAAATAGATGATCTCACATAGACAAGAGAGTTGGGGGGATGCGAAGGGGGAGGGGAGAGAGAGAGAGAGAGGAAGAGAGAGAGAGAGAGAGAGAGAGTCATTGGGTATGACGTCATTACGTGTTACTTTGTGAACTATCTGTATGCATTCGTGCACGTATTCGACCTGTAATTTAATTGTTACATTTGAATCGTGTCATTCATTAAACGTATTGTCTATTCAGAACAAATCCTTAAAAAAGGAATCGGAAAATATGCGCCATCCCAAGGCACAGCCACACACAAAAAAAAAAAACAACGCCGCCATGTTGTGTATGTGTTTGTTTGTGTCTAAAAATAGTACAAACTCTTTAGGATTTAGGGGAAACCCCAGATGCTGCCGGTGACAATCTAATAAAAGGCTACAGCCCCCCCCCCCCCCCAAAAATACATTAAAATTTTATTGTTGATAGTAACTCATTGAAAATTAACAAAAATTTGCCCTTTAAAAACTTGGAACAACAGCCGCCCCCCACCCCGCCCTCTCTCCCCCCCCCCCGCCCCAAAAAAATCCTGGCTACGGTACTGTATATTAATGATGCGTAGAAAAAAACATTTAAAAAAAAAAATTCCCCTTTATAATTAGATATTTGGGAATTTATGATTTATATTTAGAAAGAAAATTTCCAGAAGAAGTAAATCACATTGCTGTTGGATGTCCACAGGTAAGGTATGGAGTTAAAAATTTCAATGTTGTGTTATTATTATTGTTTTAACGGTTTAAAAAAAAAAACATATTAAATAACGAAAATTGTATTAGTTGTGAAAAGACCGGAAATAATGGAGTTTAATATTTAGACAATTGGTCCGTTCCTATGACGCCGCAGGAAATGGTAAAGTGCTGATTAAATATTCATTTATTATATGAGTCGCGTGCCAATTATTTTTTAAAAAAAAACACTGTGTCACATGTTGTTTGTTGTGTTGCACGAGTTGTCAATGTCAGGAGCGGCATCATTTTGTGTTAGACTCGGGTCGCACATCTGGAAATATTTGCATATGAATAATATTTCAACGTTAAATGTCGATAACTGGTCCCCTAACATGAAAACAGATAGATCTTAAGATAGTTATGCAGACCGAGTGACAGACAGACAGATAGATAGCAGACAGACAGACAGACAGACAGATATATAGATAGATATATAGATATATAGATAGATATATAGATATATAGATAGATAGATAGATAGATAGATAGATAGATAGATAGATAGATAGATAGATAGATAGATAGATAGATAGATAGATAGATAGATAGATAGATAGATAGATAGATAGATAGATAGATAGATAGATAGATAGATAGATAGATAGATAGATAGATAGATAGATAGATAGATAGATAGATAGATAGATAGATAAGATGTACATTTAAAAAAAAATTCTTAAAATAATAATAAAAATGGTTATAACTATTTATAATAGAGTATAATAGAATAATACACCCACCAACCAATCCTGCAAAATATACTTTTTATGTAAAAGAAATTATTTTGGGGGGGGGGGGAAGGGGGGGGATTGCGAAATATCAATTCATTGTTATTGTGGGCGTGGCTTCATTTTATAGGTCGCTGACTTTGATCTAATATTTAATTTTCTATTTAGAAGTAGGAAGACATTGTTGTGTTATAATTTCAAGTTGTTATTGTTAATATTATTATTATTATTATTATTATTATTATTATTATTATTATTATTATAACTAATTTTTTTTTATAACACTGGTGCATCAGTAGTCATCAATAAACATGTTGAAACATCGTTTGTATTGGTTTTAAGGGAGTGATTCTCATCCTGTGTAACGTGAAAAATCAACTTTAAAGTGTTCCGCGTCAGCAATAAAAAACAAGCAATTAAGACTGTTCCATTCTGGACACAGGACGTGTTAGCGCATTTTCATGTTATGTATCAGTACGTTTGTTAGCTTTCAGTAAATATTTGTAAATTTTGGAAATGTTTATAAATTCAATTGTGTAATGCATATATCTGTAAAAAAATATTATAAAGACGTTTCTTTATATTTGAAAAAAAAATATTTTCTATTAAATCTAACTACAAGTGGTTTGTGGTTACTGAAATAGGACTCATAATTGAAAACATTCGAAATTATAGTCATTTAATTTCGCACCAAATGAATGGGTTATTGAACGTACAAGGTGTAGAATGGGGCTATATATATAATATATAAGCCCTTTCGGAGCCCTGAAGCTCGGCCCTCAGAGGTCCTATCGCGAAATAAACTTTTGATGTACACATGGCAGGCCAAGACCTACAAAATGATATATACATCATGGGTCTAGGACTTATGGTTGCTGAGATATAGGGCGCTCCTTTATTAATATAGCTTATATAGTAGAAAACGGTACTTTATAAGCCCCCTTTTACGGCCCTCAGAGGTCAGATCGCGAAATGAACTTTTGCTGCACACATGGCAGGCCAAGACCTACAAAATGATATATACGTCATAGGTCTAGGACTTATGGTTGTTGAGATCTAGGGTGATGACGGACAGACAGACAGACAGACAGACAGACAAAACGGGGACAATAGAGCATTTTTTTTCGAAAATGCTCTAAAGACCAACTTTAAAGTGGTCCGCGTCAGCAATAAAAAAAAATAACAAACACAATTTAAAATAAATCAATTGAAAAGAGAGCACCTGTGTTGTTGTTGATTTCGGTTAACGAAGTGGCTACGGATACAGCCAATGCGCATGAGCTCTAGCGCTTAGACGGACTCTTTTTTTGTGTGCGCATTAGGGTTAGGGATAGGGTTAGGGTTAGGGATAGGGTTAGGGATAGGGTTAGGGATAGGGTTAGGGATAGGGTTAGGGATAGGGTTAGGGATAGGGGTTAGGGATAGGGTTAGGGATAGGGTTAAGGATAGGGATAGGGTTAGGGTTAGGGTTAGGGATAGGGATAGGGTTAGGGATAGGGTTAGGGATAGGGTTAGGGTTAGGGTTAGGGATAGGAGCAATATCTATAGCTGGACCACGAAATCCAGCAATCGCGCATGAAAAATAGTCCGTCTAAGCGCTAGAGCGCATGCGCGTTGGCTGTATCCGTAGCCACTGCGTTCTGTTAAAGTGGGGGTTTCCTTTGCGATAAATGCTCTTGTTAGTTTTGTATTTATTTTGTTTTTTATTATGTGATCTTGATTTCAAAATAAATTCATTGCCGCCTATTTATAGCACATATTCCGCAGGATTTAAAAAAAAAATTATGAAGTTTAGAATTTCACGGTGGTTCTCAGGTTGGGACAATGGGGTGACGGGCAGAAATGTCTGAAGTAAAAATTGGAGCGGCCGAGGGTGCTAAGGGGAGTCGAGCGGGCACTGATTGGCCAGCTTTCGCGCTGTGTCTTTGGGAGCTTTTAGGCTCATTGACGATTCCCAGAAGTCTCCACTGCAGAGATGTTGATGAAATTGTGGGGCATGTGCTATTTGAGTTCCCTTGGGGCTGGCGGACCTGCTGTGTGGACCAGTCGGGGGTAGCTTGTTAGCCATTGGCCTGTTTGGCGGTTCCCTTATGCCAAGGAACACACCGGGGTTTGATTTCAAGGGCTCTAAAAGAACACGTCTCGGCCCCCGCAGGTAAAACCGAGAGAGCTCACGTCAATAACAAGGTTTGAGAATCGCTGGCTTATGAAACTTTTACTGCCTAACGCGTAACACACAGTCCGGCCCTCTAGGGTATAATAATAATAAAATAGTCGTGCACTTATGTTTATTTGTAAAGGCTAATGCAGTGTAATAACAAAAAAAAACTCTTAGTATCGTAGGAAGGGTACATGGGGTTGCGCGGCTGCAAAAGGCGTCGACTAAGAAAAGAGCACCCACAGAGCGCTGTTCAATGTTTATTCGCCCCTTTTCAGATTGGGAGGAAGACGCCCAAAAATATTGTAACCTGCATGGTGCGCCGCACAATGGCTACGGCTTTAAATACACATATGCAGGGCCGGACTTGACACTTGCGGAGCCCGATTTGGATATGTGCAAAGTGCAATTGTTATATAACTTAAGAAAAGCGTGTGCGTGGGCCGGTATATGTTATTGATACAACATTTAAAAAAATGCATTTGACATTCAGGGAAATAATAATAATATATTGACAGTAATTAGTCACCTGGTGTTGAACTTCCTCGGGAAGTTAATTTCCAAACCTGAATACTGCAAATAATTTAGAAAGATTATAAAAATGAGTAATTTATAAAAAAAAAATTGTCTTCCCTTATTTCAGTCTTCAAAAAGAAAAAAAAAATGGACAGACTTCAAGCCAGCTAACTTACTACCACGAGGTCGTATCAAACCAGCATGCTGATATTTCCAGTGATAACTGTTGTACTCTCGATAGTACATACCATGGAAGCACAACGGTCAGAGGTGTGTTGGTTTTATTTATTTACTTGTTTCATATATAAACACCTTTTGAAAAACAAAAACTATCATGTATTTCATTTAAATTTTTCTTTCGTTTGGGTTAACAATGTATTATTATAATTGTAATTTATGGCGTTAACAAATTTTAGATGTTTACAACGGGGTATGAAATATGGAAAACATATGGAAAACTATAAATACAATACATGCATTAATTTACCTTGTAATGTCTTCCCTCACCGCTTAGCGCCTCGAATTTCTCAGATTCAACCTATTTCGGTTTTTTTTATTGACTCTATAAATATATTAATAAGCTCTATAATACTTACACATTTTCCCCCCGTAAATATAGATAAAATTGGAATCTTTTAAAGTTAAATATGTCTTTTTTCTTTTCTTATAAATTCAAATATATCAATCAATACAAACGCAATGGTGATTACACAATATTATTTCATGTATAGTGAGTGCCAATAATGTTTAAAACAGTATCAACAATGTCGTAAACATGTTTGTTTTCCCTTAATTATGTTCAAACTACGAAAATATCCCATTGATAAATAAAGAAACCTGCTTAACGTAAAGTTACTTGTCGTCGTCGCGTCTGGAAACAATTAAAACTGGTAAAAAAGCGCGGGAAGAGCTTTACAGACATTGTTTTATTTCCTTACAAAACACACGTACGGTCATGCTTAGACACATTTCGCCCGCTAGCACGGTTACATACATCATAATATAAATACTTATTTCAGTGGCGTCCTTTGAGGGAGGTGGGGGGAGAGGGTTAGCAACTAGGGCGACCGCCACATGTTGGAGGGAAGGGGGTGGGTGGGTGGGGATCAGTATTAACAGATTCTATTATAATCTGAATGTTAAAAAAAACCTTGCACTCTAAGATAGCCTTTGCTTAATTTGGTTCATCCAAGTCCCCCACGCAGAGCTCCCCACACCCCCCTCACTCTACCCCCACTCCCTTTCGTAAGCGCGACCTCTGATCTACTTCATATTGAATGTTTTATTTCTCCACACATGGGGAGGGGGGGCTAATTAAGATATACTGCGATGTTGTATTGCCTAATCATTCTGGGAATTCCGAGATTTCACAAAAAGTGGTCTGGACACACCTCTGTCTGTATGTGTCAGAATTTTAAAAAAAAATAAATAAATTTCCAAAATTGCAAAAAGTGTAGGAGTCGAGAACAAAAGGAGAAATTTTAAAACAAAATTGTGGGCGTTAACCGCACCTCTGCCGTGTCGGATACCTAAATCTGTTGGTTTGGTTAGTAAGCTGGTTATAATTTATCTCTCTTTCTCCCTCTCTTTCTCTCTCTCTCTCTCTCTCTCTCTCTCTCTTTCTCCCTCTCTCTCTCTCTCTCTCTCTCTCTCTCTCTCTCTCTCTAAATATATATATATATACATATAAATTACAAGTATATCTCGACGGCACCATAAATAAAATTCCTCTGTGACGTCATTTCCCGATTGGAATAGAACTTGCGCGCTGGTGCTGTATAGTGCCTTTGTGATGCAAAGAATTGTTGTTGTTTTTTCATGCTCCCTGATTTGTACAGTTTGAGGAAGATAAAGGAATGAAGAAGGATTTTAGAAGAAGTGCGAAGCCATAATAATAAGTATATATATATATATATATATATATATATATATATATATATAGAGAGAGAGAGAGAAAGAGAGAGAGAGGGAGGGAGAGAGATAAAGAGAGAGAGAGAGGGGGCAGGAGGAGAGAGAGAGGAAAGGAGGGTAGGAGGGAGGGAGGGAGGGGGAGAGAGGAGGGAGGGGGATGGACAGGGGGGAGAAAAGGAGGGAGAGAGAGGGAGATGGGGGGAGAGGGAGATGGGAGAGGGAGTAGGGGGAGATGGAGAGAGAAAGGAAGGGAGGGAAAGAGGGGGTAGGGAGGGAGAGAGAGGGGAGGGAGGGAGAGAGGGTGGGAGAGAGGGAGGGAGAGAGATAAAGATTGAGGGGGCAGGGAGGGAGAGAGAGGGAATGAGGGAGGGAGGAAGGGGGAGAGAGGGGGAGGGAGAGAGAGGTGGAAAGGGGACGGAGGGAGAAAGGAGGGAGAGAGGGGTTATGGAGGGAGAGAGGGGAGGGAAGGAGAGAGGGAGGATGGACGTTGGGAGAGGAGGGGGAGAGGGGAGAGAGGGAGATTGGAGAGAGATGGGAGAGAGGGAGGGATAGGGAGAAAGGAGGGAGAGAGGAGGGAGAGAGGGGGAGGGAGGGAGAGAGAGAGGAAGGGAGAGAGGGGGTAGGGAGAAAACAGAAGGTAAACAGAAAATCTTATTTTAAACCCGGGCAAAGCCGGGTACTTGCAACTAGTCATTGTATTAAAAAATAGACCACTTCTTATCATTCCCGTAAACAAAAGAATAGTTGGTACGCATCGATTCTATCATCTATCAATAGACTCTATTGAATAGAGTGGTTACACTAAGTCACGTTTGAATAGCTCTATGATTTTGGGTTTAGATGAAAAGAGAGGGGAAAAAAACATTTTATACCTCAATAGACAATAAGTATCCTGACCTGACAGTACACAGTTCCTAGGACTTTTTCCTCTTGCACTCCAAATAACACATGATTGTAGCACACATTACACCAGCACATCATTGTAGCACACATTACAATAGCACATGATTGTAGCACACATTACAATAGCACATGATTGTAGCACACGTTACACTAGCACACGATTGTAGCACACATTACACTAACACATGATTGTGGCCCACATTACACTAACACAGTGGTCGGCAAACTTATCAGCCAAAGAGCCAAATATGAACATTACAACAATTAAAAAAAAATTGGGAGCCAAATCTGCTTGTTTAGTAAACTTTCATTACACTAAATAAGTAGTACACTAAATAGAACTAAATGCCAGAGCCGCACTTAAGGAGCCAAAGAGCCGGAGCCGCACTTTGCCGACCTCTGCACTAACATAGTACTGAACAGTTGTGTGGGAAGGGTACTATGGGTTTTGCTGCCGCATAGGGCGCCGAACTAGGAAAGAGCGCTGTTAAATGTGTTTGCGCTCTTCATATTGGCAGGTGGGCGCCGAACTAGGAAATAGCGACGTTAAAAGTGTTTGCGCTCTTCAGATTGTGAGGAGGGCGCCGAAAATAAAAAAAAATGTCATTCTCACAGGGCGCCACATTAGCTAGCTGCGGCTCTGGTATTGGATGCAACATTTTACACTCTGGACTAAAGGCGGCCATACTGTCCATACAGTACATCAGAATTAAATCAGCACCAATTATTACAGTGATTCCCAAAGTGTGGTAAGCGTACCTCTTGTGGTAAGCGCAGAGTTGGGCGGGGGTAGGCGCTTCATCGGGCTGAGAACATCGGGTAAACATGAAACATTGAAATAAGGGGTGGGGGGGGGGCACCAAGACCGTCAAAGCAATACACGCAAGTTATTTTGTTTTGTTGTTGTTTACTATGGGTACTCATCATTAAAAAAAGGGGTGTGTTCAAAAGATGTCAAAAGTTTGGAAACACAGACATATATATATATATATATATATATCTGTGGATCCGACTTTTCTGAATTTGCTTTCATCATAACTTAATTTGTTCATTTGTTCAGGATCGGCCCTAGGCCGATTGCTCCCAACTGGGCCCCGGTGCTTGACATGGGCCCCGCAATTTACATTTAGCATTAGTAGTAATAGTTATTTTTTTGTAAAAAAAAACAAAATTAGAAGAGGGGGGCCTCTTAAGCATCCGTTAAATTGGGCCCCCGCATCTCCTAAGTTCGGCCCTGTATTTAATGTTGTTTAATTTCTATTTGCCTTGTTTTCCATTTAATATTTTAGTTTATTTACTCTGTGGTCATTTTTTTTTAAATTTCAGCAACTGTTTGATTTTGCTACTGGTTGCTGGCTACGTCCATTATGTCATTTTATTGTTTCCTTTATAGTTTTTTATTTCATTTTTTTTAACGGTTCAAGAACGTCATAAGAGTTGCAGACAATAATCCACAGCCTCATTGCCGGAAAGGACAGTACTTTTCTAGCAGCCGAAACGCATGCGTGACGTGCAGCAGATGTGATTTATTCTCTGTCAAGGTCGCGGATTGCAACGCAACGACCGATACCGTCTGCGTCAAATGTTTGAGTGACACTGGCGATGCAAGGGTAAAGTTCAAGGTCGGTTAACACACTCATTCTCACTTCCTTCCAACACCCTCAGCATTATCTTTTTCTTAACAATGTTTATTCATTTGTACAAGTAGTGAAACATGTGCCAGGTAAAACGACAGCAAAACATCTGAAGATCGATTTTACTATTTATTTTGAATTTCATTTATGATAAAATAAAACGTTCACACAATGCACATGTATTTACCACCCAACCTAGATGAAATTTTAAGGATTTGATTGTCTAAATCAGTAGTCCCCCAATCTTTTTCTCGCCAAGGAGCGGTCAACGTTTGATAATTTCTCCCTGTCAACCATTTCAAAATGAGTTCAGTGTAAGAAGCTTACACATGTTTCTGTAATTCATTCTGTTTACAGGATCCGGTCTGTACGTTTTGCAAGCCATGCGGACCGGGGGAGTACGTCAAGAGACCCTGCGACCCGCGCAGGAAAAAAAAGACGAAATGTAAAGCATGCGAACAGGGATCTTTTAAAGGTAAAAAATAAAAATAAAAATTTACCGTGGGGGGGGGGGGGGCGAGACTGTGTTGATGCTCGAATGTAGACCACGGTGTCAGAACCAATGGGAATTTTATTTTTATAAAGTCCCTTAGGTCCACCCATCTTTAAATGGCTATCCACACAAACCATACTATATGCCGAGGATACAGAAACAGATAAATCCTGCAATGTCGTCTGCCATTTTTGGGATAAATTTATGTTTATTTTTTATTTTACGAAAAAAAAAAATCTTGAGACAGTCTTCATGAATATATTTAAATTGAACATCATGACCGTTCTTTTTTTTTGTTTTGTTTGAATAGTTATTCAACACATTGTTCCTTTAGAAAACTAAATTCGGTTTTTTTATTTGTTTGAATAGTTATTCAATACATTGTTCCTTTAGAAAACTAAATTCGGTTTTTTATTTGTTTGACTAGTTATTCAATACATTGTTCCTTTAGAAAACTAAATTCGGTTTTTTTATTTGTTTGCATAGTTATTCAATACATTGTTCCTTTAGAAAACTAAATTCGGATTTTTTATTTGTTTGAATAGTTAGTTATTCAATACATTGTTCCTTTAGAAAACTAAATTCGTTCTTTTATTTGTTTGAATAGTTATTTAATGCAATGTTCCTTTAGAAAACTAAATTCGGTTTTATTATTTGTGTGAATAGTTATTCAATGCATTGTTCCTTTAGAAAACTAAATTCGGTTTTTTTTTAATTTGTTTGTCGTTATTGTTTCTTTTTTGAATAATCGAGGAAAATGTGCGATCACGCTACAATTATTAAAGAACAGTTATTTTTTTAAAGCCTTTTTTTTAATAAATATGTAGAATAGCATAGTTTGACTGTGCAACAATGAAAGTAAAATGGATACAATTTTATCATTTGTATAAATTATATACATTATCAATAACTTGAACTTGATTGTCGTCCGGTGTTTGAGTTTCGAGCCTACTAGGTGATATAATTCCTTAAATAGGGCAACACAAGTGTCGTCCAGTTGATACGTTTAGGTATGCTTTGATATGTAGGTCAGTGGCCTCACTAAGAACAAAATTCTGCATTTATTACATGACACTACAATAATAGAACGGCTGTGATTCATGCCCCGAGCAGCCGGCGACCGGTCTCAGGGCCGGCGGGCGCCTTGTGAAAATATCATTGATAGCTATCTGGTTGATCCTGCCAGTGGTCATATACCTTGTGAAAATATCATTGATAGCTATCAGGTTGATCCTGCCATTGGTCATATACCTTGTGAAAATATCATTGATAGCTATCAGGTTGATCCTGCCAGTGGTCATATGCCTTGTCTAAGTTTTAATTTTATTTGAGAGTAATAAAGTGGTGAACCAAGCTTCCGGTTGGCGCTGTTTGGAAGATTTACTTCCATTAAAACAAAAAGACCATGTTAGATTAGTTTAGACTTCAGTTTTGAGTGCATTAGTTTAAATGACTTAGCTGCATGTTGAAAACTGCTAATTGAGATCTGATTTAGTTTAGACAATATTTAACAGACACACAAACCAACTGATTTGCTGACAAACGCGCATAATTAAATAGAACGTTGGGTAATCTAAGCAAATCATGATGTTTTTTTTTAAATTTTTAATTAATTGATTTTTAATTTTTTTTTCCTCATTTCATTACATGACAACAAACAGTCATGAAATCATTCTCCACACATTGTGTACCATGCACAGATTGTGGGAATATGAAAATTAAAACAGAATGTACAAACACCACGGATACTGAGTGTGGACAATGTAAACCAGGTAACTAAGTGTTGCCTTTTTTTAATGTATTTAAAAAATGTCTCTCTTTCTCTCTCTCTCTCTCTCTCTCTCTCTCTCTCTCTCTCTCTGTCTCTCTCTCTCTCCTTATTCCATCTCTCTACCTTTCTCTCTCTCCCTGTTCCCTCTCTCAACCTTTCTCTCTCTCTCTCTCCCTGTTCCTCTCTCAACCTCTCTCTCTCTCTCTCTCTCTCTCTCTCTCTCTCTCTCTCCTTTTTTTCTCTTTCTTTGACTCGTCCTCTACTTCTTTCATTAGGCCACCTTTCTTAATCTCTCTCTCTCCCCCTCTCCCCCCCTCTCTCTCTCTACCTATTCCCGACCACTTTCTCTCTCTCTCCCCTCTCTCTTTCTTTCTCTCTCTCCGTCTGTCTGTCTGTCTGTCTGTCTCTCTCTCTCTCTCTCTCTCTTCGTTTATTGCACTCGATTAAATTTCTATGACGTTATTCGAAGGTATTAGCCGATGCAATATAATACCAAATTACGATGAAGTTTTTTTGTTTTTAGAATGTCTTTTCTAGACACCCCCACTCCCTTCCCTTATAATAACCCGAAGCTGTCACGTCTGTCATTGGTGCATCAAGGTGGTAATAAATTATGCCTTCCAACTAGAACCACTGTTCTCAACCGGTGATACGGCTTATCCCAACTGGCGGTACGGCTTATCCCAACTGGCGGTACGGCTTATCCCAACTGGCGGTACGGCTTATCCCAACTGGCGGTACGGCTTATCCCAACTTGCGGGGGCAAAGGATCCGCAATCACACTCCAGCACACCCTCTGCTCCCATATTTGGTTCCCCATAAGGGGTACGGGAAAAGGTTATGCAAGGGGTACGGAGCGACATATAATTTTCGTTTCAAACAACCCAAGAATTTTTTTTAAGAGCTTAAAGTTCTGAATCCACCAAGACGAAACACTATCGCGCGGAACCTTCCGTGCGGAAGTCTCAACTTAGCGAAACTCTTGTAGACCCACCGGGACGAAACGGTGAGCGCCGAAACAACTCACCGGAAACAAGATTTTTTAATGATTACTTCGCATTTTTTCCTGCTAGTGAAAAAAAAAACGATACTTTGAAAAGCAGAAAATACTGCATCCCGTGTGCCTTTTTGTTCTAATAAGATAAATAATAAATTGTCTAACTGAAAATGGAAAACTATTTTTTTTAAACTTTTTATTCGATCGGTAGCCGTTCATTTTTTTTGTTTTAATGATCATCCAAACATTTATTTAATAGCATTTATGTTTTCAGACAGCGCTTCGATCGAAAGAAATTTCATTTGTAGAATATGTAGATAGACGATGTATATTTTCCTTTCAGTAATTCATATACAAAGACTGTTGCCGGCCAAAACTTAAAGTAATTCGTGTTTTTCTGTCAAAATTCACTTTGCAATTGTTGTTTTTAATGAATATACACTAATGTGAATCATTTTTTCTATTCGAATCGACGTTTCTAAGCAGCCATTTGTTTGTTTATCATGACGGAAAATGTAGCTCTCCGGAAAAAACTCTGCAAGCAGCGAAACTGAAAACTTTCGCTGTTCCGCAACGGAATTCCTGACCGGTGTACATTTTCTCATTAGAATATCATTGCAGCGAAACAGAGACGGAATTCGCAATGCCCTTAGATACTGGAATTTCGTCTTGGTGTATCCATACCTTAACTGTTTGGGGTTCCGATGGACATGATTTAGCACCATTTTGGGTTACAGTAGCGGAAAAGGGTTGAGAAGCGCTTAACTAGACTAACCCCAATGCAGCAAGGGTTTGAACTCTGTTGCCTTGGAGGGGGGGGCAACTACGGCCAACGCCCTCAAGCCTTCCCCCCCCCCTTTCCCGCGCCTGTAATTTCCAGCAATAGATTATTGTGTTAAATAATTCTAACCAAACTAAACGCAGCTGCTTACGCGTGGTGCTATCTTATGCCTTCATGTGAATTGCACACAATAGGCGGAGGGGATGGGAGGAGGGGGGGGGGCTTAGAGTGCTTGACTGTCGACCTGGATATTCAGGATTCGAACCTCGGTGAGAGCCTCGGGAACTGTTCAGGTCCTGGCCCGAAATCCCCTAGTCCATCCAGCTTTAAAATGGGTACCTTTATTTTGGGGGAGGGGGGAGGGGGGAGTAAAGGCGGCTGTGTGTTGTGTTAGCCTCACAAACCTTTAATAGGACGTGAGTAATGAAACGGATGAATTCTAAACTTC
The DNA here is from genome assembly GCA_021962125.1 of Bulinus truncatus. NCBI lineage: Eukaryota > Metazoa > Mollusca > Gastropoda > Planorbidae > Bulinus > Bulinus truncatus. Next base: position 7,700,227 of record JAGDYQ010000022.1, read on the forward strand.
ATCTGCCAAGATGGCATTTTGGGGCTTAAGGGAACTGTACTTACCACCCAATAAGCCACCCACGGCGATTTTTTTCGGAATTCCTGCGATACCTGGTATCAATAAGCCATTCTAAAAATCCACTTTGATAATGTTATGGTTTTTTCTTAGAATTAATTCGTTATAACAAGTGTTTTTGTCAATCCTTGTTGGGTAATAAGGTTACCCCTGCAAATAAACTTGAATAAGAAATTTATCAGAAAAAAATATTATGTAAGACCAGGCCCCGTAGCGTGCGGGGGGCCAGGAGTGCCGCCCCCCCCCCCCGCGTTTTGTCTGGCCCCCTCTGCTTGTTTGCTCTACCTAGTAAAATTTATTTCCTGCCCCCTTCCCCTGCTATTGGCCTGGCCCCTGCTGTAGAATGCCTGGCCCCTGCTGTAGAATGTCTGACTCCTGCTGTAGAATTTTCACGCTACGGGGCTGTGTAAGACAGGGTCTTATTTTGGAGAAAAATACAGTACACTACCAGTGTCGCATTGGTGGGTCTGAGTTCTATATAAAACTAAACAAGATAAACATCCTTAGAATCATGTCATGTGACGTCCACAAAACCGTTGATCATTGTTGTTGTTGTTGCTGCTCTATCACTGCTTTTATCTTCATGCACCATCGCTTTACCATCAGACGATTTAATCTACTTTTTAGAGGGTATAATGCCCTGGGTATTACAAGAGTTCAAACCATTTCACAACAATATTAAATCTCTCTCCCCCCCCCCGACCGATTCCTGTCATTTTCTTGGGAACACATGGACGGTATTCTCTGCCCATTAAAAAAAAACAAATATAATATAATAAAAAAAACTGTTATTTTTCAGAAGCATAAACATGTACTATCTGGAAAGTAAAAAAAAAAAATATCAAAACTATTAAAATAGAAAAAAAAAACAGTTCAATAAAAAAGTTAAATTTAGATTCTGGGTTAACCCGTTTTCTTTTTAATGTCTTAAAAACATTCGCGTGTTGAACAGAATAAAAATTTATTGACTTTGGCCTTTCAAAAAAAAAATCTGGCTTCTCAAAATGCCAACCGTTATGTGTGTTTTACTTCAGGTGCTATATTTCACTTTACAGCCGTTTCGCAAATAAGTTGCATTATTTGAGAGAAAAGAGATTCCTTTGTTAAAATGTGTTGTATAGTAAGCCTCCAGAAATGTATCTTTTTGTGAAAAAAAACCAACAAAATAGCGAAATTCATCAAATACGTCGGATTGGTAGTCTATTGTCATAAATGGGAATAGAATACTACATTAAAACAATATGTAAACTTGTTAGAACATACATTCAAGAGAAATAAACTGGCATTGAAACCATAATTTTTAAAATTGTATGCAACCGATTCATTTCCTCTTTTATAAAAAAAGTAAATTAATTGCCTGGAAATAATTGTTTTTGTACCAAACTATATTTCACAAAACATGTGTGTGTGTGCTCTTTCTAAAGTGTTGAGCTTGCACGCACACAGCTCAGAGCAGTGGTGTTGCTTTCGTTGACGAAAACTAAAACTAAAACCTTCGTTGACGAAAATGTTGACTTTTCGTCAACGAGAACTAAAACTAAAATTAAAATTAGCAGCAAGACTAAAACTAGACGAAAACTGAAATTATTACAGAAAAAACGAAATAAAAACTGAAACTAAAATATAGTGTTGCTTTCGTTCACGAAAACTAAAACTAAAACCTTCGTTAATGAAAATGTTGACTTTTCGACAACGAGAACTAAAACTAAAACTAAAATTAGCAGCAAGACTAAATCTAGACGAAAACTGAAATTATTACAGAAAAAACGAAATAAAAACTGAAACTAAAATATAGTGTTGCTTTCGTTGACGAAAACTAAAACTAAAACCTTCGTTAACGAAAATGTTGACTTTTCGTCAACGAGAACTAAAACTAAAACTAAGATTAGCAGCAAGACTAAAACTAGACGAAAACTGAAATTATTACAGAAAAAACGAAATAAAAACTGAAACTAAAATAGTGTTGCTTTCGTTCACGAAAACTAAAACTAAAACCTTCGTTAACGAAAATGTTGACTTTTCGTCAACGAGAACTAAAACTAAAACTAAAATTAGCAGCAAGACTAAAACTAGACGAAAACTAAAATTATTACAGAAAAAACGAAATAAATACTGAAACTAAAATATAGTGTTGCTTTCGTTGACGAAAACTAAAACTAAAACCTTCGTTAACGAAAATGTTGAATTTTCGTCAACGAGAACTAAAACTAAAACTAAAATTAGAAGCAAGACTAAAACTAGACGAATACTAAAATTATTACAGAAAAAACGAAATAAAAACTGAAACTAAAATATGACCTGGGACTAAAACAACACTACAGAGCAGTGGTGGCGGGCCTATGGCACTCGTGCCACGGTCGTCACGCAGTACCTCATTAGTCGGCACGCCACTAAAACATCACTTCCCGTGACTTTAAATTCGAGTGTTGGTACTTTGCTACTTTCCCCACCTCAAACCCAAGCTCCCATCTTCCAGATAATAGACAGATAGACGGACAGGTGTACGGGTAGCAAAATATTCGGATATGCACGGTATGTGGCTGAAACCACGCCCTCCCATCCCCAGAAAGACCTAAACTCCATGGGACGAAACCCCCAATTTAAACATAAAATTTTAATATTTAACTTGCATGTGTAAGATAACACATTTTTATCAAACTTTGAAGTGGATTTTTTGTTTAAAACAAAGAACCCTAGTAAGATAACGTTTGTTATTTTTTGTAAAGTTATAGGCCTTTCTGGCAGATACTTTACAATATACCAAAAACAGAAAAATACTTCTAATCTGTGATGGCTTCTTGTCTCGTTTTACGTCAATCATAAGAAAAAAAATATATATATATATATATAGTTAAAAAATATTGCTTCATTACGCTTCAATTCACAAAATGATTCAAATGTTGTGTACAATCGATAAAGACATATACTAATTTACAGACAGATCTGCACGTAAGAATAACAGCGAGACATCAGTGACGTAGCGAGCTTGACTCGCGCCCGGGGCCCGGTACCTTTTTTTGCGCCTCCCCCCCCCACACACACACATTCGAAAACCATATAATATTATATGTAAAATATACCATTTGGCGCCTCTTTCTGAGTAGCGCCCGGGGCATGATGCCCACCCCTCGCTACGCCACTGCGAGACAGTAGTGACGATCTACCAACGTACAAATTGACAGACAAATTGCGATTTTAAACCGTGGTGGTAATCATAACAAACATTATTTTTGTTGAAATAAAAAAAATAAAAAAATTCAAAGTAAAAACTTAACGCGTGCGTAACAGAATTAGTCGCAGTGTCAAAGCAATGATTGAAAAATCGACGTTATAGGCTAATACATTTGATTGAACTTTTATTCCTATTAATTATGAGTAAAAGAAAATACCATTCCGTGGACAAGCTAACTAGGCAACTAAAAATGTTCCCCCACTTCCAATAGACCTTTATCAAATCAGAGACTAGGTGTGTATTTTTTGCGAAGGGCCTGTAAAGTTCACCTTTCAAGTGGCCCAGTTTCTATTGGGCTTTTGGGCAGATTTCATCATATGGAAAAGCCCCAAATGCGTCGCAGCTCAATTATTTTTTGAGAGCACTTTGACCCAGATAAACATAACTTGTATGTAATTCAAGTCGCTTTCGGTCAGGATTTCCCCTTCATTAATAGAAAACGAAACTTCGTTCTTTTTTTTTTTTTATACAATCGATGTTTGTTAGCCAATCACAAACAGAAAAAAAGTTAGAATCGTGATATTTCAAATCTATATTTAGAAGTGCAGCTACTGTATCTAGTTCTAATGCCCTGCGGTTTTAATGATATGAATATAGTGCATTTAACGGTCACGCCCTCTTTAGCCCACGCCCAATCGCTGCGACATTCAGAGCCCCCACCCCACTTGAGGATCTACGCCCCGTCGCCTCACGGGACATCTGATATGGCAAAAAAAAAAGAAAGCTTTAGGTCACGACCTGTATAAAAAGGTTTCCTCTTTTGGTCACGTATTGAGAACAGAATGTCCTGATTTTTATTTTGTTTTGTTGTCGGTGGCGAAACAAAGCGAGGGGTTGGGGGGGGGGGGAAGAGGGGGGAGAGGAGGAGGAGGTGGTCCGCTGCTGGCAGCATTTATTTAGCCACTAGCCTGGGGACGACATATTCGGTACTATCGTGTGTCAGGCAGTGCTGCCGAGGGAGGGTGGGCACATGCCCCGGGGGGGGCCTGGCGAGTTTTAGGGGCCAGGACTGAGCTGTACAATCAACTTTTGAAAATATTATTATCAGTACGGGGGGGCATTAGTCCTGCCCCGGGGGCCTGGCGAGTTTTAGGGGCCAGGACTGAGCTGGCCAATCAACTTTTGAAAATATTATTATCAGTACGGGGGGGGGCATGAGTCCTGCCCAGGGGCCCGAAATTTCTGTCGGTGAGCGTGGTGTTAGGGGTTTGGGTTGGTCGGTTCGAAACCTCAGTGAGTCTTGCTACTGTCATACTGCTGGCTGGAGTCAACTACTTGGTGACACAATCTTTGATCTCATTGTTGCCTCGTAACCCCTCCCACCTCCTCTTCCATTATCATTCTGCCCGAATGCCGTCAACGAATTGGTGACAAAGGCTTTGATCCTATTGTTGTCTCGCACGCTTTCCATTGTCACTGAGACTGGGGTAAGAATAGGGGGGGGGGGACAGCTTGAGTAAACAGTTAAAGGTTACCCCCATTTACGACGTTTTGTTAGGTGAATTGGTCAGGGGAGGGCATTGGTCAGGGGAGGGCATTGGTCAGGGGAGATAATTACTGTAGATCTAGACGACACTACTGTAGATCTAGACGACATTACTGTAGACATTACTTTAGATCTAGACGACATTACTGTAGATCTAGAAGACATTACTGTAGACATTACTTTAGATCTAGACGACATTACTGTAGATCTAGACGACATTACTGTAGACATTACTTTAGCTCTAGACGACATTACTGTAGATCTAGAAGACATTACTGTAGACATTACTTTAGATCTAGACGACATTACTGTAGATCTAGAAGACATTACTGTAGACATTACTTTAGATCTAGACGACATTACTGTAGATCTAGAAGACATTACTGTAGACATTACTTTAGATATAGACGACATTACTGTAGGTCTAGAAGACATTACTTTAGATCTAGACGACATTACTGTAGATCTAGAAGACATTACTTTAGATCTAGACGACATTACTGTAGATCTAGAAGACATTACTTTAGATCTAGACGACATTACTGTAGATCTATAAGACATTACTGTAGACATTACTTTAGATCTAGACGACATTACTGTAGATCTAGAAGACACTACTGTAGACATTACTTTAGATCTAGACGACATTACTGTAGATCTAGAAGACATTACTGTAGACATTACTTTAGATCTAGACGACATTACTGTAGATCTAGAAGACACTACTGTAGACATTACTTTAGATCTAGACGACATTACTGTAGGTCTAGAAGACATTACTGTAGACATTACTTTAGATCTAGACGCCATTACTGTAGATCTAGAAGACATTACTGTAGACATTACTTTAGATCTAGACGACATTACTGTAGATCTAGAAGACATTACTGTAGACATTACTTTAGATCTAGACGACATTACTGTAGATCTAGAAGACATTACTTTAGATCTAGACGACATTACTGTAGACATTACTTTTAGATCTAGACGACATTACTGTAGATCTAGAAGACATTACTGTAGACATTACTTTTAGATCTAGACGACATTACTTTAGACATTACTTTTAGATCTAGTCGACATTACTGTAGATCTAGAAGACATTACTGTAGACATTACTTTAGATCTAGACGACATTACTGTAGATCTAGAAGACACTACTGTAGACATTACTTTATATTTAGACGACATCACTGTAGATCTAGAAGACATTACTTTAGATCTAGACGACATTACTGTAGATCTAGAAGACATTACTTTTAGATCTAGACGACATTACTGTAGATCTAGAAGACATTACTGTAGACATTACTTTAGATCTAGACGACATTACTGTAGGTCTAGAAGACATTACTTTAGATCTAGACGACATTACTGTAGATCTAGAAGACATTACTTTAGATCTAGACGACATTACTTTAGATCTAGAAGACATTACTGTAGACATTACTTTAGATCTAGACGACATTACTGTAGATCTAGAAGACATTACTGTAGACATTACTTTTAGATCTAGACGACATTACTGTAGATCTAGAAGACATTACTGTAGACATTACTTTAGATCTAGACGACATTACTGTAGATCTAGAAGACATTACTGTAGACATTACTTTAGATCTAGACGACATTACTGTAGATCTAGAAGACATTACTGTAGACATTACTTTAGATCTAGACGACATTACTGTAGATCTAGAAGACATTACTGTAGACATTACTTTAGATATAGACGACATTACTGTAGGTCTAGAAGACATTACTTTAGATCTAGACGACATTACTGTAGATCTAGAAGACATTACTTTAGATCTAGACGACATTACTGTAGATCTAGAAGACATTACTTTAGATCTAGACGACATTACTGTAGATCTATAAGACATTACTGTAGACATTACTTTAGATCTAGACGACATTACTGTAGATCTAGAAGACACTACTGTAGACATTACTTTAGATCTAGACGACATTACTGTAGATCTAGAAGACATTACTGTAGACATTACTTTAGATCTAGACGACATTACTGTAGATCTAGAAGACACTACTGTAGACATTACTTTAGATCTAGACGACATTACTGTAGGTCTAGAAGACATTACTGTAGACATTACTTTAGATCTAGACGCCATTACTGTAGATCTAGAAGACATTACTGTAGACATTACTTTAGATCTAGACGACATTACTGTAGATCTAGAAGACATTACTGTAGACATTACTTTAGATCTAGACGACATTACTGTAGATCTAGAAGACATTACTTTAGATCTAGACGACATTACTGTAGACATTACTTTTAGATCTAGACGACATTACTGTAGATCTAGAAGACATTACTGTAGACATTACTTTTAGATCTAGACGACATTACTTTAGACATTACTTTTAGATCTAGTCGACATTACTGTAGATCTAGAAGACATTACTGTAGACATTACTTTAGATCTAGACGACATTACTGTAGATCTAGAAGACATTACTTTAGATCTAGACGACATTACTGTAGACATTACTTTTAGATCTAGACGACATTACTGTAGATCTAGAAGACATTACTGTAGACATTACTTTTAGATCTAGACGACATTACTTTAGACATTACTTTTAGATCTAGACGACATTACTGTAGATCTAGAAGACACTACTGTAGACATTACTTTAGATTTAGACGACATCACTGTAGATCTAGAAGACATTACTTTAGATCTAGACGACATTACTGTAGATCTAGAAGACATTACTTTTAGATCTAGACGACATTACTGTAGATCTAGAAGACATTACTGTAGACATTACTTTAGATCTAGACGACATTACTGTAGGTCTAGAAGACATTACTTTAGATCTAGACGACATTACTGTAGATCTAGAAGACATTACTTTAGATCTAGACGACATTACTTTAGATCTAGAAGACATTACTGTAGACATTACTTTAGATCTAGACGACATTACTGTAGATCTAGAAGACATTACTGTAGACATTACTTTTAGATCTAGACGACATTACTGTAGATCTAGAAGACATTACTGTAGACATTACTTTAGATCTAGACGACATTACTGTAGGTCTAGAAGACATTACTGTAGACATTACTTTTAGATCTAGACGACATTACTGTAGATCTAGAAGACATTACTTTAGATCTAGACGACATTACTGTAGATCTAGAAGACATTACTTTAGATCTAGACGACATTACTGTAGATCGAGAAGACATTACTTTAGATCTAGACGACATTACTGTAGATCTAGAAGACATTACTTTTAGATCTAGACGACATTACTGTAGATCTAGAAGACATTACTGTAGACATTACTTTAGATCTAGACGACATTACTGTAGATCTAGAAGACATTATACACGATTGCCCGGTATATCTGACACTAAAACAATATTTACACAAAAATTAGAGACCAAATGTATTGATTGTTTAATACTTTGAATACACTGACTGATAGATCTATACATAGATGTGTGATAGGCAGATCATGTAATCAACTCCTTCATTGATTGATCTGTATGTAATCGACACATTCTGTACAACTACAAATGTTTTTGCTACTGAGCCCGATATTGTTCCTTAGGTTATTGCTCATTTTAAATATTTTTTTTTCTTTTTGTTTATAATAAATTATAAAACGTAGACTGTGTTTGTGAACAAATGATTATAGATGCTTTTTTATTCTGCTTTAGGTCACTTCCTGGACAAGAGCCGTAACATCTGCCACAGGTGTCGCTCCTGTATGCCCAATGAGAAAACCATTGAAGAGTGTCAGCAAGGGCACAAGGGGAAACATTGCGGTGGAATCTATTTGAGGCCTATATCATATGAGAACTCCTTTGCTGGCGAAGGTAATTTTAGAAATGATGAAAAGTATACGGACTGAGACAGACCTGTAGTCCTGTCAGAGAGGCACAAATGAATGCCTGACAAAAAAAAACATAAAAATGCAACTGAATTAATAAACAGATTCATAGAGGCTTGTAGATAGACAGATAATCATACACTGAAACAGAGAAAGACGTTTAGATAGATAGATAGATAGATAGATAGATAGATAGATAGATAGATAGATAGATAGATAGATAGATAGATAGATAGATAGATAGATAGATAGATAGATAGATAGATAGATAGATAGATAGATAGATAGATAGATAGATAGATAGATAGATAGATAGATAGATAGATAGATAGATAGATAGATAGATAGATAGATAGATAGATAGATAGATAGATAGATAGATAGATAGATAGATAGATAGAAAGAAAGAAAGAGAGAGAGAGAGAGAGAGAGAGAGAAAGAGAGAGAGAGAGAGACTCTTAATTAAACTTATTCGGCGACCCACCAGAAATTCGTCCGCGACACACTGGTGAGTTCAGGGGACGGATGGTCGTGCGGTAAAGCGCTCGACTGTCTACCTGAAGGTACCTTGTTCGATCTCCGGGAGGACCAAGGAAATTTTTCAGGTCTTGAGTCAAGTTCCCGATGTCTCCCGTGGTGCCTCCATGACCATTGTACTATCGGCTATGGTGGGGATGGAAGAAGGGCACCATAAAAACCGTCCCATTAGTGGTTTATAGGATCTAAGAGATTTCATCTCATCCTTACAGGGACTTCACTCACACTGGTGGGTCGCG
>JAGDYQ010000022.1:7710154-7786710 GCA_021962125.1 Bulinus truncatus
AATAATGATCAAATTAACTTTTTTTCTCTGCCACTTCACAGCACAGAGGCAAGTTGGTGTGGCACGATACAGCACCCACGCGCAAGTTCAATTCGGCTTCTTACTATTTTTTTTTCTTTCTTAATTTCTTACTTACACGCTGTTCTTATATAGTCGGATTTGTAAACGTCAATTACCTCTCATGTGATGTCCGTGAGGTAGAAGGCTGTGCACACCTAAGATGAAACTTAAGTTGTAGATTTACACTGTGCACAACAACATCTGAGCAGCCGGTATGTCCAAAATAGAGAGATAGTAAGTGAAACCAAACTTCGGGTTTAACACAAATCGGGATATTGTCAAGATATGAGAATTTCAGACGAAACGTGCAATAAATGCGTGTAATTTTTCTTTTTTAAATTCTCAGTTTAGTTGCTTAACCTGAGGTTGTCAATATAATCACACAAAAATTACCCAAGTTTTGGCCTCGATGGGTCAAATTCAGCTTCGAGTATGAATTGGTATAATCAATTTCCCCTTATTTTCTTGTTGGTTTGATGCAGTGCTCGATTTAAGAAAAAACCAGTGCCGGGGATGAAAAAAAAATATACAGAGCCGGGGTAAAATTGTCTATGGGTTTACCCCCGCTAGGGATATATTAGCTAAAGCAGAGCCGGGGATGACAGTTCTCAGTGCCGGGGATATCCCCGGCGGTAAATAGAGCCCTGGTTTGATGTAGTATCAAGAATGAAGCACTCCTTCTATACCGGATGTCATGTGGTTACCAGCAACAGGATGTGACCGGTGAGAAAGCAGTTTAGACATGGGCACACGACGGCCCGCTGGCCGAGAGAGGCCGGTTGTCTGATTGATCCGGCCAACGCATTAATATTTAAGTAAATTTAATTTAGGTTAGCTCAAATAAACACTCCATCCATCCGCCGTTGCTCTGCACCATTTTGTTCGACTTCTGCTCTTGGTCCGGCCCATCTGTCAAATGTAAGATTCCATGGTGGCCCGCGATTCAAAACTGTGCCGTCCACCGATGTAGTGAATGCAGGGCTTCATAAAAATTAAAATAAATAGTTCCCTGACATGGAATCAAGTGAATATTCTCAACAGAACTTGGTTTAAATTACCGGGGGGGTGGGGGTTGTACTTGCTTGATGTATTCAAATAGTGTGGCTAACTCAACAACGTTATAAACGAATGTAAAACACAAGCGTTGTTTGCACTCCCCACCAGAACCCTTTTTAAAAAAAAACCCAAAGACAGTGCCGATTCTAAGGATTTGATGTCCCGGGGTGGGGGCTTGGCCTCTTTGAGGGCCCTGCATTTTGACATTCGACACCATGACATGAGATAATGTACTTAATATTTAATGTAAAAAATATTTTGGGGCCCCCTCTCAAGCTGGGGCCCGGAGGGGACTTTCGAATTCGGATCCTCTTCCCCCCATCCTAGGTACGCCTATGTCTAAAGATTTACTCATTACTTTATTTTGTAAAAGATGTTGAGTCGTTATTATTTGGGATGTAATAATTGCAAATAAACATAGATGTGGACAGAAACAATAATATTAAGACGAAATAATAATAAAGAAAGCCAATTTGTAATGCGAAAAAAATATTTTAGTAACAAATGATACAATGCATGGCAATAGTGAGACACATTTCAGCAACGTACTCAAAACTCATACACACTTGTAGACCAAAAAAAAAGCTCACACACCTACCAACACACCCATCAGATCTTTGCTTTATGTTGCTCTACTTATTCACTTGCACACTTCACATACACAACTACACATGCACATCACGAGAAAATACACTGTTGTACTAAATTCTGGCCTAAAAAATTTTCGAAACCAATTTTAAGATGTGTATCACAGGCATTCGATATCTAACCAAAGGAGTTTCGTCTGTGTGTGTGTGTGTGTGTGTTAGTGTGTGTGTTAATGTTATGGGCGCCAAGTGAGTGTTTTGTTTCCTCACACTGCAAAGCCATTGATCGTTTGCTTCCTTGACGACAACAGAGAATAAAAAAAAAAACAATTTTTTTTTTCTTAAAGCCTAAATATATATTTTTAAAAAAAAAAAAAAAGGATCAGCCCTTGGTCAAACATAAGGGCGTCATGTGCAACAACAAAAGCACTAAGCCTGTATATAACACAGTACATTATAAACACAGTGCTTCAGTGAAATAAGTTACATGATCCCCCCTCTCCCTCGCCTCCCCCCCCCCCGTCCCCACTGTTTTAGGAACTACGTATGTAGCTATTGCCCATTGTTATTGTGCGCCCCCCCCCCATTGACAAGTTCACGTTTAAAATTTCTTCTTTCGTAAAAAAAATAATAATTAATTAATGATGACGTAATTATAAGCTGTGTTTACATCACGAGCGTTCAAGCAAGCATTGATTGCATAGGCTGTTAAAAATGTGAACTAAACACAATTTTATCTGTTGATCTAAGCATGACATACTAAAAGAATAATTTAAAAGTGTTTTTTTTTTGTATAAATAGTTCCATTCCAATAATATATCAAATAACAATAACAGCAAAATAACAAATAGCAACAACAGGCATATTTATATTAACATTTGTTACAACAATACATTATTATTCGATCTCTGAATTCGTTTGAAAAAAAAAATAATACGTCTATGCTTATAGCAACCAGGGAAACAATCATCTGCATCCATGGACTAATGTACACAGTAACCGATAAACCCGTTTTTTTTTAAAAAAAAACTAAATCATTTTCAACAGGTGTCAGTCTTTTGTTATAGTAGATTGGGCGAACACTTGACTGTATTAAAGTAAACTAATAGGCATTACTCATTGTATGTAGCATGAATTGCTTAGTTTATTTTTCTATTTATTTATGTATATTTTTTACAGTATTTACAAAACTTAAATTTATATTTCAGTTGATGAAAAATGTATATATGTATATTAACAGATCTAAATTTTAATTCCACTATTTCACACACCAAACAAAACGTATTTTATATATACACATATAATTAGCATAATAATGTGAAAGCTGTATCGTAAAAAAGATACGCTCTCTATTACCCCTTTAATTTTAGTTTCTTAATTTATTTTGCATCCTTATTTTTTCTCGCTATATAGTTATATAATAAATTCGCATCCTTATTTTTTCGTTATATAGTTATATAATAACAATATCTTTATTTTAAAGCGAACTTGCTATTGCTGTGTATAATTTTTTTTGTAAATAAATCTTCATATTTTTTGCTGTCTGCATTTTGTTCGAAACTAACAGGCTTATTGAATTATTTTTTTCTAAACTTTTCGACAGGGGGATTGGTGTGGCGTCTCCAGCTGTCGTCACTCGGAGCACCGCTTCCGGGTTTTCCCAGCTTCCGGGCGGCGACTTGGCTATTACGGCCGGGCTGGCGGTTGCCCGTAGCCTGAAGGCCAGGGCAACGATGGTCACGGCGAGCACGGCCACTAAAATGAGAATGAGGCTGATGACCGCAATCAGAAGGGCCATCTCCTCGAGGTGCCTCCCGCTGGTCAGCGTGTCACTCGGGGTGGTCACTGAAGACTGGGACGACGTGTCGGTCACGGCTGGGGCGACTGTTTTGTTGACATCTGTGAACATTTGAACATAGATGTGGTAGAGAAGGTGCCAACCTCTAGTGGAAGTATATGCAATTTTACAAAAAAGTAACACCACCCAAAACAGTGACCAATAAGATGTGGCACCGAGACAAAAGGGGGTTCGAAATCCAGCACTAGAAAACACCAGGGGCTCGTTTTAAGAATAATTTACGACGATCTCAATCGATTTTTTTGCTTTTTTTTATTATTAAAGTCGATTCGCATAATAATAATAATAATGTGTGTGTGTGTGTGTGATGAACAGAATAACAGTCGACACGGCAAAGTAAAACCTTGGGATATTAAATTTAGAATTAGAAACGTAAATCTCTATTAACGGTTAGTTTAGATCCGGGGGTTGGCAAAGTGTTTTTTTTTTAAGAGTCCGCAGGCCACTTTGGGTTCGTAAATTTGACCCGCGGGTCGGACCAAGAGCAGATGGAGTGTGGACGATACATAATGTATGTTGACGGCTGCCGTCAGTGATCTGTTCTTCACTCTGAAATGAGTAGCGGGCCGGATTGTATAGTCCGGATGACCGGATTCGGCCCTCGGGCCCCAGTTTCCCCCATGGCCGTTTTATATTAACTGCTATGATCCACGCACTGCAGCTTTGTCTATGATTTAGAATTACATTTTTCTATAGAAAAATATAACAAACACAATCAATTAATATTCCGAGGAATGGTTTTCACAATGATTTCTTCCTTTATATATTTCTGCTTTAAAAATTATGGAATGGCGTCAATAATTAGCCGATGGACACAAATTAAAAAAAAAAATTAAAATTAAAAAGCACATACTAAAAAGCGCTATTTATAAAATCAGCATTTAATAAATAAATACAAATAAATTGAACACAGTGTGGAATTTTTTTTTATAGTAGCCTAAATAAATAATTAAATTTTATTGCTAATAGTCCATAATTTCACTTGTAAAAACTAAAAAAAAAACAAAAAACAACTTAAAAACATATCACGGTATGTAAATTATGAACTATCAAAGTTCAAATGTATAAATATAAACATATGATTTAAAAAAAAAACAAAAACAATAAATTTTAAAACTAGGATCATTTTTGTTCCGTTTTTTTGTCTGAACACAAATGTAAAAGATACACAATAAGCTAAGCCGATGATGTTTTATATAGATCGCTGTTTTTTTTTTCTTTATTTTTCTTTTTCATCTTGTTGGTATTTTTTTTCTTTGCCTTTTTGTTCAGAGATTTAACAGTTTCTGATAAAATAAAAAACAAAAAAAAATAAATAAATAAATAAATCGTTTGATTTATTTTTGATGCACGGGGATCCTAAGTTAATGGACAACGGCACCAACTTTTAATTTTTACTTATTGCATTTAGTTTTCGCTCACTTGTCAGCAAGTACTATACTATGTCGGCTGTTTCTCAAAGTATGGGTCGTGACCCACCGGTGTGTCGCGGACGAATTTCTGGTGGGTCGCCGAATAAGTTTAATTAAGGGTCTCTCTCTCTCTCTCTCTCTCTCTCTCTCTCTCTCTCCCTCCCTCCATCCACCCATCCATCCATCCATCCATCCATCCATCCATCCATCCATCCATCCATCCATCCATCCATCCATCCATCCATCCATCCATCCATCCATCTATCTATCTATCTATCTATCTATCTATCTATCTATCTATCTATCTATCTATCTATCTATCTATCTATCTATCTATCTATCTATCTATCTATCTATCTATCTATCTATCTATCTATCTATCTATCTAAACTAACAAGTCTAAATCCGACTAGTCTGTGGGTGTTTAAATCGCCCCGGGCCCCATTCCTCTCCGCCCATGCACAGGTTTACATTTTAAATTATTTCATTTCATATAAACACCCACCCCATCCATTTGCTCTTGGTCCAGTCCTTCTGTGTTAAATTTAAGAACCTCCCCCCCCCCCATTATGGCCCTCGTTTCAATTAGTGTATTCACCCCTTGAACTCAGGCACGCCGAGAGGGGGCCAGGGGGGCCATTGCCAGGGGGCCCGCATCTGTAAGGAGGCCCGGCCGCCCCGACCATGTCAATTTTTTTCACGACTTTATTGTTTATTAAGGGGCCCGCAATGATGTCCTGCCCTGGGGCCCGTGTTGGCTCTCGGCGCCACCGCATGAACTAGACGCACGGTTTCGATCCCCGGGGCAATGGACCAAACAGACCCAGGATCCTACAGAGAGAAGCCATTATTAGATCTAAATTATCCCTAATATGACACCGGTGGGGCCACAGCATCACTTTTACCCCATCTCTTTTCTTGGAAGAACGGAAGTTACCGAAATACATATTTCCGCTTTTTGTTCTATTTTTAAGAAAGAAGTCATGAGTAGATTTTCTTAAACTGAGGAAACCTGAAAGTTTTTTATCAGAAAGTGTGTAAAGGCTGGCAATTGGCAATGTTTATTGTTTGTGTGAATAACTACGTTTTCGAGAAAGATATAGTTTTCCGAGAAAGAACACTTTTCGGGTAAAATTCACAAGTTCAATGAAGCCAGCCTAATCTATTGACCAGTTCTTGAATAACTGCACTTAGTAGAAACTATTCAAGGGTGTGGTAATGGGGGAGGGGGTAGTTGATTGTGAAAAGGGAAAAGAGGGGGGTAACACCAGTGACTTTCATTTGAGCCGATACCAAAGAGGTGTAATTTTATTTTTCATCAAGACCTCATATTACAGTTGCGATGAAATACTGTCTGTCTGTCTATCTATCCATATATCTATCTATCTATACGTCCTTCTCTGTTTCAGTGTATGATTATCTGTCTATCTACAACCTCTATGAATCTGTTTATTAATTCAGTTGCATTTTTATGTTTTTTTTTGTCTGCATGACTGTCAGGCATTTATTTGTGCCTGTCTGACAGGACTACAGGTCTGTCTCAGTCCGTATACTTTTGATCATTTCTAAAATTACCTTCGCCAGCAAAGGAGTTCTCATGTGATATAGATCTCAAATAGATTCCACCGCAATGTTTCCCATTGTGCCTTTGCTGACACTCTTCAATGGTTTTCTCATTGGGCATACAGGAGCGACACCTGTGGCAGATGTTACGGCTCTTGTCCAGGAAGTGACCTAAAGCAGAATAAAAAAAAAGCATCTATAGTCATTTGTTCACAGACACAGTCTACGTTTTATAATTTATTATAAACAAAAAAAAATATTTAAAACAAGCAATTAGCCTAAGGAAAAATGTCGGGCTCAGTAGCAAAAAAATTTGTAGTTGTACAGAATGTGTCGATTACAATGAAGGAGTGGATTACACGATCTGCCTATCACACATCTATGTATAGATCTATCCAGGCACGCCGAGAGGAAGGCAGGGGGGTCATTGCCAGGGGGCCCGCACCTGTAAGGGGGCCCGGCCGCCCCGACCATGTCAATTTTTTCATGGCTCGTTGTTTATTAAGGGGCCCGCAATGATGTCCTGCCCTGGGGCCCTTGTTGGCTCTCGGCGCCCCTGGATCTATCAGTCAGTGTGTTCAAAGTATTGAACAATCAATACATGTGGTCTCTAATTTTTGTGTTTATATTGTTTTAGTGTCAGATATACCGGGCAATCGTGTGTAATGTCTTCTAGATCTACAGTAATGTCGTCTAGATCTAAAGAAATGTCTACAGTAATGTCTTCTAGATCTACAGTAGGCCTAATGTCTACAGTAATGTCTTCTAGATCTACAGTAATTATCTCCCCTGACCAATGTTCTCCCCTGCCCAATGCTCTCCCCTGACCAATGCCCTCCCCTGACCAATGCCCTCCCCTGACCATTTCACCTAACAAAACGTCGTAAATGGGGGGTAACCTTAAACTGTTTACTCAAGCTGTCCCTCCACCCCCCCCCCCCCCAGTCTCAGTGACAATGGAAAGGGTGCGATACAACAATAGGATCAAAGCCTTTGTCACCAATTCGTTGATGGCACTCGGGTAGAATGATAATGGAAGAGGGGGGGGGGTGTTTACGAGGCAACAATGAGATCAAAGCTTGTGTCACTAAGTAGTTGACTCCAGCCAGCAGTGTGACAGTAGCAAGACTCATTGAGGTTTCGAACCGACCAACTCCACCCCTCCCCACCAACACCAGGCCCACCGACAGAAATTTCGGGCCCCTGGGCAGGACTCATGCCCCCCCCCCGTACTGATAATAATATTTTCAAAAGTTGATTGGCCAGCTCAGTCCTGGCCCCCCTAAAACTCGCCAGGCCCCCCCCCCCGGGGCATGTGCCCACCCTCCCTCGGCGGCACTGCCTGACACACGATAGTACCGAATATGTCGTCCCCCAGGCTAGTGGCTAAATAAATGCTGCCAGCAGCGGACCACCTCCTCCTGTTGTCGCCCCCTTCCCCTCCACCCCATCGCTTTGTTTCGCCACCGACAACAAAACAAAATAAAAATCAGGACATTCTGTTCTCTATACGTGACCAAAAGAGGAAACCCTTTTATACAGGTCGTGACCTAAAGCTTTCTTTTTTTTTTTTTTTTTGCCATATCAGATGTCCCCCCGTGGGGCGACGGGGCGTAGATCCTCAAGTGGGGTGGGGGCTCTGAATGTCGCAGCGATTGGGCGTGGGCTAAAGAGGGCGTGACCGTTAAATGCACTATATTCATATCATTAAAACCGCAGGGCATCAGAACTAGATACAATAGCTGCACTTCTAAATATAGATTTGAAATATCACGATTCTAACTTTTTTTCTGTTTGTGATTGGCTAACAAACATCGATTGTAAAAAAAAAAGAACGAAGTTTCGTTTTCTATTAATAGGAAGGGGAAATCCTGACCGAAAGCGACTTGAATTACATACAAGTTATGTTTATCTGGGTCAAAGTGCTCTCAAAAAATAGTTGAGCTTCGACGCATTTGGGGCTTTTCCACATGATGAAATATGCCCAAAAGCCCAATAGAAACTGGGCCACTTGAAAGGTGAACTTTATAGGCCCTTCGCAAAAAATATACACACCGAGTTTCTAATTTTGATAGAGGTCTATTGGAAGTGGAGGAAAAAATTTAGTTGCCTAGTTAGCTTGTCCACGGAATGGTATTTTCTTTTACTCATAATTTATAGGAAGAAAAATTCAATCAAAGTATTAGCCTATAACGTCAAATTTTCAATCATTGCTTTGACACTGCGACTAATTCTGTTACGCACGCGTTAAGTTTTTATTTTGAATTTTTTTTTATTTCAACAAAAATAATGTTTGTTATGATTACCACCACGGTTTAAAATCGCCATTTGTCTGTCAATTTGTACGTTGGTATGATCGTCACTACTGTCTCGCAGCGGCGTAGCGAGGGGTGGGCATCATGCCCCGGGTGCTATTCAGAAAGGGGCGCCAAATGGTATATTTTACATATAATATTATATGGTTTTCGAATGTGTGAGTGTGTGGGGGGGCGCTAAAAAAGGTGCTGAGCCCCGGGCGCGAGTCAAGCTCGCTACGTCACTGATGTCTCGCTGTTATTCTTACGTGTAAATCTGTCTGTAAATTAGTATATGTCTTTATCGATTGTACACAACATTTTAATCATTTTACGAATGTGACTTGGTGGGGAAAAGGGGGGGGGGGAGAATAAAGAAAAAAAAACGCGTTAAAAATAAGTGAGCGACAACTTTCTCTCTATACTATTATTTTATGAAAGAAAAGTTACATTTGAGATATAAATGACGTGTGTATTTTTTTTTTGGAATGGGAAATGGATGGTAGGGTAAACAGACTTAAGTGTGGGCGAAGTGAAGCAAAATATGACAGGGAGGGAGGAAAGAGGGGTTGACATACTTCATTAGTTCGGAAACTATGGTACGGAAAAAAAGGTTAGACATTGTTGTTAAATAAAAAGAAAACAATTCGCATCATTGACGTGATTGATACATGTCCATAAACTGGTCTCAATAGCTAATTCAATAGACATATATGCTAATGCTTAATAAATATGTTATAATTCATTAAACCTCTTTCGTAAATTAAAATGACTTTGTTTATTATGCCAATGTTATGCTTTGATATTATGACATATTAGTTTGAATACAAACAATTGTATTATATTATGTCGATTAAAATGTGCGTTAATTTGCGATTAAAATGTTTAATCATGCGTTAATTTCGATCAATTTTTTTAATCGAACAGCAGCTCTAGTTATAACTAGAATTAATTCTAAGAAAAAACCATGACATTATCACAGTGGATTTTAGTATGGCTTATTGATACCAGGTATTGCAGGAATTCCGAAAAAAATCGCTGTGGGGCTTATTGGGTGAAAGTACAGTTCCCTTCAGTCCCCAAAACGTCATCTTGGCAGATGAATTTTAGAATTCATCCGTTTCATTACTCACGTCCTATTAAAGGTTTGTGAGGCTAGCACAACACCCAGCCGCCTTTACTCCCCCCTCCCCCAAAATAAAGGTACCCATTTTAAAGCTGGATGGACTAGGATTTCGGGCCAGGACCTGAACATTTCCCGAGGCTCTCACCGAGGTTCGAATCCTGAATATCCAGGTCGACAGTCAAGCACTCTAAGCTCCCCCCTCCTCCCATCCCCTCCGCCTATTGTGTGCAATTGACATGAAGGCATAAGATAGCACCACGCATAAGCAGATGCGTTTAGTTTGGCTAGAATTATTTAACACAAAAATCTATTGCTGGAAATTACAGGCGCGGGGAAAGGGGGGGGGGGAAGGCTTGAGGGCGTTAGCCGTAGTTCCCCCCCCCCCCCCAAGGCAACAGAGTTCAAACCTATGCTGCCTTGGGGTAGTCTAGGTCCGCGCTCCTCAACTTTTTCCCGCTACTGTAACCCCAAATGGTGCTAAAGCATGTCCATCGGAACCCCAAACAGTTAAGCTCTTAAAAAGATTCTTGGGTCGCTCCGTACCCCTGCATAACCTTTTCCCGTACCCCTTATGGGGAACCAAATATGGTGGAGCAGAGTGTGCTTGAGTCTGATTGCAGATCCTTCGCCCCGCAAGTTGGGATAAGCCGTACCGCCAGTGGGATAAGCCGTACCGCCAGTTGGGATAAGCCGTACCGCCAGTTGGGATAAGCCGTACCGCCAGCTGAGAACCGTGGGTCTAGTTGGAAGGCATAATTTATTACCACCTTGGTGCACCAATGACAGACGTGACAGCTTCGGGTTAGTATAAGGGAAGGGAGGGGGAGGGGGTGTCTAGAAAAGACATTATAAAAAAAAAAACTGCATCGTAATTTGGTATTGTATTGCATCGGCGAATTCGGGCGAATACCTTCGAATAACGTCATAGAAATTTAATCGAGTGCAATAAACGAAGAGAGAGAGAGAGATAGAGAGACAGACAGACAGACGGACGGAGAGAGAGAGAAAGTAAAAGAGAGGGGAGAGAGAGGGAGAAAGTGGTCGGGAATAGGTAGAGAGAGAGAGAGAGGTGGGTGAGAGGGGGAGAGAGAGAGAGATTAAAAAAGGTGGCCTAATGAAAGAAGTAGAGGACGAGACAAAGAAAGAGAAAAAAAAGGAGAGAGAGAGAGAGAAAGAGAGAGAAAGGTTGAGAGAGGGAACAGGGATGGAGAGAGAGAGAGAGAGAAAGGTAGAGAGATGGAATAAGGAGAGAGACAGAGAGAGAAACAGAGACAGAGAGAGAAACAGAGAGAGAGAGAGAGAGAAACAGAGACATTTTTTTAAATACATTAACAAAAAAGGCAACACTTAGTTACCTGGTTTACATTGTCCACACTCAGTATCCGTGGTGTTTGTACATTCTGTTTTAATTTTCATATTCCCACAATCTGTGCATGGTACACAATGTGTGGAGAATGATTTCATGACTGTTTGTTGTCATGTAATGAAATGAGAAAAAAAAAAATTAAAAATTAATTAATTAAAAATAAAAAAAAAAAACTTCAAGATTTGCTAAGATTACCCAACGTTCCATTTAATTATGCGCGTTTGTCAGCAAATCAGTTGGTTTGTGTGTCTGTTAAATATTGTCTAAACTAAATCGGATCAAATTAGCAGTTTTCAACATGCAGCTAAGTCATTTAAACTAATGCACTCAAAACTAAAGTCTAAACTAATCTAACATAGTCTTTTTGTTTTAATGGAAATAAATCTTCCAAACAGCGCCAACCGGAAGCTTGGTTCACCACTTTATTACAACCAAGTAAAATTAAAACTTAGACAAGGCATATGACCACTGGCAGGATCAACCTGATAGCTATCAATGATATTTTCACAAGTTATATGACCACTGGCAGGGTCAACCCGATAGCTATCAATGATATTTTCACAAGGTATATGACCACTGGCAGGATCAACCTGATAGCTATCAATAATATTTTCACAAGGCGCCCGCCGGCCCTGAGACCGGCCGCCGGCTGTTCGGGGCATGACTCACAGCCGTTCTATTATTGTAGTGTCATGTAATAAATGCAGAATTTTGTTCATGGTGAGGCAACTGACATACATATCAAAGCATACCTAAACGTATCAACAGGACGACACTTGTGTTGCCCTATTTAAGGAATTATATCACCCAGTAGGCTCGAAACTCAAACACCGGGCAACAATCAAGTTCAAGTTATTTATAATTTCTATAATTTCCATAAATAATAAAATTGTACACATTTTACTTTTATTGTCAAACTATGCTATACTACATATTTAAATATATATATATATATATATATATATATATATATATATATATATATATATATATATATATATATATATATATATATATATATTTAAATGAGAGTTCAAAAAGGCTTAATAAAAAATAACTTTTTTTTAAAAAATAATTGTAGCGTGATCGCACATTTACCTCGATGATTCAAAAAATAAACAATAACAACAACAAACAAATTAAAAAAAACGAATTTAGTTTTCTAAAGGAACATTGTATTAAATAACTATTCAAACAAATAAAAAAACCGAATTTAGTTTTTTAAAGGAACAATGTATTGAATAACTAACTATTCAAACAAATTAAAAAACAGAATTTAGTTTTATAAAGGAGCAATGTATTGAATAACTAACTAACTATTCAAACAAATTAAAAAACCGAATTTAGTTTTCTAAAGGAACAATGTATTGAATAACTAACTATTCAAACAAAAAAAAAAGAACGGTCATGATGTTCAATTTAAATATATCTTTGAATATTGTGTAAAGTTGTTTTTCCGTAAAATAAAAAAAAAAAACTAAAAATTATCCCTAAAGTGGCAGACGAATTGCAGAATTTATCTGTTTCTCTATCCTCGGCATATAGTAGGGTTTGTGTGGATAGCCATTTAAAGCCCCCCCTCCCCCCCAACCCCCCCCCCCCCACATGGTACATTTTAAAAAAATTTTTACCTTTAAAAGATCCCTGTTCGCATGCTTTACATTTCGTCTTTTTTTTTCTGCGCGGGTCGCAGTGTCTCTTGACGTACTCCCCCGGTCCGCATGGCTTGCAAAACGTGCAGACCGGATCCTGTAAACAGAATGAATTACAGAAACATGTGTAAGCTTCTTACATTGAACTCATTTTGAAATGGTTGACAGGGTGAAATTATCAAACGTTGACCAGTCCTTGGCGAGAAAAAGAATCGGGGACTACTGATTTAGACAATCAAATCCTTAAAATATCATCGAGGTTGGGTGGTAAATACATGTGCCATGTGTGAACGTTTCATTTTATCATAAATGAAATTCAAAATAAATAGTAAAATCGATCTTCAGATGTTTTGCTTTCGTTTTACCTGGCACATGTTTCACTACTTGCACTTATGAATCAACATTGTTAAGAAAAAGATAATGCTGAGGGTGTTGGAAGGAAGTGAGAATGAGTGTTAACCGACCTTGAACTTTACCCTTGCATCGCCAGTGTCACTCAAACATTTGACGCAGACGGTATCGGTCGTTGCGTTGCAATCCGCGACCTTGACAGAGAATAAATCACATCTGCTGCACGTCACGCATGCGTTTCGGCTGCTGGAAAAGTACTGTCCTTTCCGGCAATGAGGTTGTGGATTATTGTCTGCAACTCTTATGACGTTTTTGAACTGTTAAAAAAATGAAATAAAAAACTATAAAGGAAACAATAAAATGACATTATGGACGTAGCCAGCGACCAGTAGCAAAATCAAACAGTTGCTGAAATAAAAAAAAACAACGAACCACAGAGTAAATAAACCTAAAATATTAAATGGAAAACAAGGCAAATAGAAATTAAACAATAACAAATACAGGGCCGGCCTTAGGAGATGCCGGGGCCCAATTTAACGGATGTTTAAGAGGCCCCCCTCTTGTAATTTTTTTTTACAAACAAAAAAATAACTATTACTACTAATGCTAAATGTAAATTGCGAGGCCCATGCCAAGCGCCCGGGCCCAGTTGGGAGCAATCGGCCAAATCGGCCTAGGGCCGGTCCTGAACAAATGAACAAATTTAGTTATGATGAAAGCAAATTCAGAAAAGTTGGATCCACAGATATATATATAGTACCCTTCCCACACAACTGTTCAGTACTATGTGTTAGTGCAGTGGTCGGCAAAGTGCGGCTCCGGAGCCGCATGTGGCTCTTTGGCTCCTTATGTGCGGCTCTGGCATTTAGTTCTATTTAGTGTACTACTTATTTAGTGTACTAAAAGTTTACTAAACAAGCAGATTTGGCTCCCAATTTTTTTTTTAATTGTTGTAATGTTCATATTTGGCTCTTTGGCTAAGTTTGCCGACCACTGTGTCAGTGTAATGTGGGCTACAATCATGTGCTAGTGTAATGTGTGCTACAATCATGTGTTATTGGAGTGCAAGAGGAAGAAGTCCTTGGAACTGTGTACTGTCAGGTCAGGATACTTATTGTCTATTGAGGTGTAAATTGTGTTTTTTTCCCCTCTCGTTTCATCTATTTAACCCAAAATCATACAGCTATTCAAACGTGACTTAGTGTAATCACTCTATTCAAGAGAGTCTATTGATAGATGATAGAATCGATGCGTACCAACTATTCTTTTGTTTACGAGAATGGTAAGAAGTGGTCTATTTTTTAGTACAATGATATACTTGTAAAATTTATATATATATATATATATTTAGAGAGAGAGAGAGGGAGAAAGAGAGAGAGAGAGAGAGAGAGAGAAAGAGATAGAGAAAGAGAGATAAATTATAACCAGCTTACTAACCAAACCAACAGATTTAGGTATCCGACACAGCAGAGGTGCGGTTAACGCCCACAATTTTGTTTTAAAATTTCTCCTTTTGTTCTCGACTCCTACACTTTTTGCAATTTTGGAAATTTATTATTTTTTTTTTTTTAAATTCTGACACATACAGACAGAGGTGTGTCCAGACCACTTTTTGTGAAATCTCGGAATTCCCAGAATGATTAGGCAATACAACATCGCAGTATATCTTAATTAGCCCCCTCCCTCCCTCCCCATGTGTGGAGAAATAAAACTTTCAATATGAAGTAGTTCAGAGGTCGCGCTTTACGAAAGGGAGTGGGGTAGAGTGAGGGGGGGATGGGGAGCTCCGCGTGGGGACTTGGGTGTACCAAATTAAGTTCAGCAAAGGCTTAGAGTGAAAGTTTTTTTTTTACGTTTAGATATACTGATCCACACCCACCCACCCCCTTCCCTTCAACATGTGGCGGTCGCCCTAGTTGCTGCCCCTCTCCCCCCCCCCCCCACCTTCCTCAAAGGACGCCACTGAAATAAGTATTTATTTATATTATGATGTGTGTAACCGTGCTAGCGGGCGAAATGTGTCTAAGCATAACCGTACGTGTGTTTTGTAAGGAAATAAAACAATGTCTGTAAAGCTCTTCCCGCGCTTTTTTTTACCAGTTTTAATTGTTTCCAGACGCGACGACGACAAGCAACTTTACGTTAAGCAGGTTTCTTTATTTATCAATGGGATATTTTCGTAGTTTGAACATAATTAAGGGAAAAAAAAACATGTTTACGACATTATTGATACTGTTTTAAACATTATTGGACATGAAATAACATTGTGTAATCCCCATTGCGCTTGTATTGATTGATATATTTGAATATATAAGAAAAGAAAAAAAAAGACATATTTAACTTTAAAAGATTCCAATTTTATCTATAATTACGGGGGAAAAATGTGTAAGTATTATAGAGCTTATTAATATATTTATAGAGTCAATAAAAAACCGAAATAGGGTGAATCTGAGAAATTCGAAGCGCTAAGTGGTGAGGGAAGACAGTACAAGATAAATTAATACATGTATTGCATTTATAGTTTTCCATATGTTTTCCATATTTCATACCCCGTTGTAAACATCTAAAATTTGTTAACGCCATAAATTACAATTATAATAATACATTGTTAACCCAAACGAAAGAAAAATTTAAATGAAATACATGATAGTTTTTGTTTTTCAAAAGGTGTTTATATATGAAGCAAGTAAATAAATAAAACCAACACACCTCTGACCGTTGTGCTTCCATGGTATGTACTATCGAGAGTACAACAGTTATCACTGGAAATATCAGCATGCTGGTTTGATACGACCTAGTGGTAGTAAGTTAGCTGGCTTGAAGTCTGTCCATTTTTTTTTTCTTTTTGAAGACTGAAGTAAAGGGAAGACAATTTTTTTTATAAATTACTCATTTTTATAATCTTTCTAACTTATTTGTAGTACTCAGGTTTGGAAATTAACTTCCTGAGGAAGTTCAACACCAGGTGACTAATTACTGTCAATATATTATTATTATTTCCCTGAATGTCAAATGCCCTTTTTTAAATGTTGTATCAATAACATATACCGGCCCACGCACACGCTTTTCTTAAGTTATATAATAATTGCACTTTGCACATATCCAAATCGGGCTCCGCAAGTGTCAAGGCCGGCCCTGCATATGTGTATTCAGAGCCGTAGCCATTGTGCGGCGCACCATGCGGGTTACAACATTTTAAGGCGTCTTCCTCCCAATCTGAAAAGGGGCGAATAAACATTGAACAGCGCTCTGTGGGTGCTCTTTTCTTAGTCGACGCCCTTTGCAGCCGCGCAAAACAGGCCAATGGCTAGCAAGCTACCCCCCCCCCCCGACTGGTCCACACAGCAGGTCCGCCAGCCCAGGGGAACTCAAATAGCACATGCCCCACAATTTCCTCAACATCTCTGCAGTGGAGACTTCTGGGAATCGTCAATGAGCCTAAAAGCTCCCAAAGACACAGCGCGAAAGCTGGCCAATCAGTGCCCGCTCGACTCCCCTTAGCACCCTCGGCCGCTCCAATTTTTACTTCAGACATTTCTGCCCGTCACCCCATTGTCCCAACCTGAGAATCACCGTTAAATTCTAAACTTCATAATTTTTTTTTAAAATCCTGCGGAATATGTGCTATAAATAGGCGGCAATGAATTTATTTTGAAATCAAGATCACATAATAAAAAACAAAATAAATACAAAACTAACAAGGGCATTTATCGCAAAGGAAACCCCCACTTTAACAGAACGCAGTGGCTACGGATACAGCCAACGCGCATGCGCTCTAGCGCTTAGACGGACTATTTTTCATGCGCGATTGCTGGATTTCGTGGTCCAGCTATAGATATTGCTCCTATCCCTAACCCTATCCCTAACCCTATCCCTAACCCTATCCCTAACCCTAATGCGCACACAAAAAAATAGTCCGTCTAAGCGCTAGAGCTCATGCGCGTTGACTGTATCCGTAGCCACTTCGTTAACCGAAATCGACAACAACACAGGTGCTCTCTTTTCAATTGATTTCTTTTAAATTGTGTTTGTTATTTTTATTTTTATTGCTGACGCGGACCACTTTAAAGTTGGTTTTTTACGTTACACAGGATGAGAATCACTACCTTAAAACCAACACAAACGATATTTCAACATGTTTATTGATTACTACTGATGCACCAGTGTTATAAAAAAAATTAGTTATAATAATAATTATAATAATAATAGTAACAACTTGAAATTATAACACAACAATGTCTTCCTACTTCTAAATAGAAAATAAAATATTAGATCAAAGTCAGCGACCTATAAAATGAAGCCACGCCCACAATAACACCTACACTGATATATTTCGCAATGCCCCCCCCCCCCCCAAATAATTTCTTTTACATAAAAAGTATATTTTGCAGGATTGGTTGGTGGGTGTATTATTCTATTATATTCTATTATAAATAGTTATAACCATTTTTATTATTATTTTAAGAATTTTTTTTTAAATGTACATCTTTATCTATCTATCTATCTATCTATCTATCTATCTATCTATCTATCTATCTATCTATCTATCTATCTATCTATCTATCTATCTATCTATCTATCTATCTATCTATCTATCTATCTATCTATCTATCTATCTATCTATCTATCTATCTATCTATCTATCTATCTATCTATCTGTCTGTCTGTCTGTCTGTCTGTCTGTCTGTCTGTCTGTCTATCTATCTATCTATCTGTGTGTCTGTGTGTCTGTCTGTCTGTCTGTCTGTCTGCTATCTATCTGTCTGTCTGTCTCTGTCGGTCTGCATAACTATCTTAAGATCTATCTGTTTTCATGTTAGGGGACCAGTTATCGACATTTAAAGTTGAAATATTATTCAAATGCAAATATTATTCAAATGCAAATATTTCCAAATGTGCGACCCGAGTCTAACACAAAATGGTGCCGCTCCTGATATTGACAACTATTGCAACACAACACACAACATGTGACACAGTGTTTTTTTTAAATAATTGGCACGCGACTTATATAATAAACCAATATTTAATCAGCACTTTACCATTTCCTGCGGCGTCATAGGAACGGGCCAATTGTCTAAATATTTAAATCCATTATTTCCGGTCTTTTCACAACTAATGCAATTTTTGTTATTTAATATGTTTTTTTTAAACAGTTAAAACAATAGTAATAACACAACATTGAAATTTTTAACTCCATACCTTACCTGTGGACATCCAACAGCAATGTGATTTACTTCTTCTGGAAATTTTGTTTCTAAATATAATTCATAAATTCCCAAATATCTAATTATAAAGGGGAATTTTTTTTTGTAATGTTTTTTTTTCTACGCATCATTAATATACAGTACCGTAGCCAGGATTTTTTTTTTTTGGGGCGGGGGGGGGGGGTGGCGGCTGTTCCAAGTTTTTAAAGGCAAATTTTTGTCAATTTTCAATGAGTTACTATCAACAATAAAACTTTTATGTATTTTTTTTGGGGATAAGGGGGGGCTGTAGCCCACACCCTGGCTACGGCCTTGTTAATATATATATATATATTTCCAATTTCATACATGTATTAAATATATTACTTTGCTAACAATATTTACATAAACAGAAACAAAAGTTTTTAACTTTTGAACAAACAAAAACTAGTAATAACCAACTTATATCTGAATGCAAAAAAAAAAAATAAGGTCAATGACATTACAATTCGATATTTAGCTATTTATAATATTTCGAGGACTTGAATATTCATAAATAAATAATTAATTAATACTATGTACTTTAAAGAGTATTGTTTCATTTGATAATTGTCCTGTTATTATAAACATCGATAATATGAATGAATGCTTACAGCTGCGTAAACACGACTTACTCATGGGCCCTAGGTACTTTTTGCATTTAACGGGGGCTCCCTGCACTAGATAGTAATTATGGTGCATTCCTCGCTGGGCCACAGGCAAAGTGCCCCTAATGTTCGCTGAACAGTGACAAAACAAAACACACACATTAGTTTCATCATTAAGTAGTAGATTGTGCTTAGCCAACTATCAATCATAAGTCATGTTTTTGGTATACACCTTATATATATATATATATATATATATATATATATATATATATATATATATATATATCATGCACACAGTGGCTTAGCGAGGGGTGGGCAAGGGGGAGCATCATGCCCCCGGGCGCTACTCAGAAAGGGGAAGCCAAATGGTATATTTTACATATAATATTATATGGTTTTCGAATGGGAGGGGGCGCTAAAAAAAGGTATTGTGCCCCGGGCGCGAGTTAAGCTCGCTACGCCACTGCATGCACACACACCACATACACACACAAAACCACACACACATACATATCAGACCACACGAAAAACTCGACCTTGTAAACCAGTGGTCGGGGAACCAGGGTAAATTACCCCAAATGGGGTAAAAATTAAATTTTTAGGATTAAAAAGTATATATTTTTAATTTTCACCATGGGGTAATATCAACATGCACAAAAATAATTTTGGGGTAATGAATGAAAAAGTTCCCCGACCGCTGAATTGTAAACAGAAGGAAAAAAAAGAAGTAAGTTGACAGTATTATTTGACAATTGAGTAGACATTTCAACATGTAAAAATGTCTATATTTTTAAGGGGATTAGCGTAAAAGGTTACGTCTTCCATGGAGAATCGTTCACTCTTTTTTATACGAAATGCCTTTGGAAGAGGTTTGGTGGTGTGTGCGCGTGGGGGGGGGGGGTAGACAGGGGTTATGGAATGGTAAGGGTGGCGCTTCGGTAGCTAGCTGGATTTTTTGTCAAGCGGGTAACGGGTTCGTCGACTACCGGCGTGTACGAGTCACCTCCCTATATCTCCCGTGGTACCTCCATGGTCATTGCACACTCGGATATGCTTGGTATGAAAGAAGGGCACTGCAAGTCTCATTATACAGGTATGGTGTTTGAGTGAACCCTCCCAAGCGGCCAGACAAGCACCCTACCAAGCTGCCAGAAAAGGCGAGGTGTTCTTGGTCCTTCCGTTAGTGGTGAGGTGAGCATGCACCCTCCACCTCTACCAACGGCAGGTAAGGTTTGTGCCAGCCTTTCGACCGCTTCGATCATTGCCAAAAGTTCGTACTTTCTTGTAACACTAGTATGCATATTAATGCCAAATGTGTGATTCATAAATTAAATTAAAGGGAAAATGTAGATTACTGTAGCGTCTATATCATGAATATAAATAAGATAAAAGAGTACATTTAAAGAAGTGTTCAGTACGAGTAAGGCTTGTCTTTTGTTATATAATTTTTTTGATAAATATTCAGAAGTATTATAGTGTTCAAGTTACACCTCTATTTCCGGCTTAATGCGGCGGAAGGGATACAGCGAAAGTCTCACATGCCGGATCTCTTTTAAAATAATTATTTCCTACCTCACCCACACCATTAAAAATACCTGGTTTAAAATAAAAAGACCATCATTTGTTGCTCTCTTTTGTCACGGAAGGATGTTTTAAAACCGGGTCGAGTTTACAAATGACGGATGTTTTAAAGCCGGATAATCGGGACTCTGATTGTTTCAAAATCATTATGGTTAACTCACAAATTTATAAAAAAAAAAAAACCACAAAAACACAACAAAAAACAACAGAAGATCTGTTCAAAGATTAAAATGTTTAAAAAAAAAATTAAATTAAAAAAAAATAATATTAAAAGGAAATTGTTTATTAAAAAAAACAGGACGTGGTTAGGGTTAAAATCAAATCAGGTGTGACGTACTGACGTTTAAGGATTTTTTTTCTTCTCTAAATAACTTGATCGAAAAATAATTTGTAATGTGTAAAAATCAGGCTTGCGGAGCCGGAGCCGGAGCCGAGGAGCCGGGAGCCGCTACTTTTTGCTGGAGCCGGAGCCGAAAAAATCTGGCGGCTCTACGGCTCCCAAATGTTTTTTTTTACAGCAGAATTTTTTTTTAGCTTTAAAATTACAAATTTGTTTGATTGTTTGCCTCCTACAATTTGTAATAGACTAAAAACAAAATGGTAGCTTTCTGTATTTAACAATTTTATTATAAACAGAATATCTGAAATAGAGCAGATAAATTTATAAGGCTGTCACTATTCGGACCCGGGTCCCAATAAAATTCGATTGTTATTCGGACCCGTGGCAAATATGCACTAAGCTTAGCTATATTTAAACTTTATTAGACGGAACCCGAAAAAATAATAATACAGAGTCCGCTTAGTGAAACCCTAGATACTGAGTAACGATTAAATCATACAATTCAAACAATTATAAAAAAAATAAACAAAAAACAATAATAAAGTTTATGTATAGCCAAGCTAAGTGCATATTTGCCACGGGTCCAAATAACAATCAGACTTTATTGGGACGGGGTCCGAATAAAAATCGGAGTTTATTGGTACCCGGGTCCAGGCCCGTAGACAGAGGGGGCTAGGGGCTGCCCCCCCCGTTCATGACATGAGCCTTCCCCCACCCCCCACCGTGCATGATTTGAGCTTTTTGACAAAATTTTAATAATAACGGCTATAAAACATCAATCATTTTGTTCAATTTTGTTTTAGGGGCCCGGACTGAGCTGGCCAATCAACTTTTGAAAATATTAATATCAGCACGGGGGGCCCGTGTCACCCCTGCCCAGGGACCCGAAATTTCTGTCGGTGGGCCTGTTTGCAACCTTGTAATGGTTTTATATATTGATATCTTCTGAGGACAACTAGCAACTTAAATAAGTTAATAAAATAATATTGACTTCTGACTTCACTTTGTATAATAAAATAATAAAGTACAAACTCCGTGATTTCTGAGGGATGTTATTTAATTTGCAAACTTACTTTTTAGCAGAATTAATTTTATTTTAAATTGAATAATTGCGACTGGTCAATTTGTTGTTGATAGATCTGTTCTTTGTTTTCAATATTTTATAAGAAATATCACACAAATAGTTAAGGTATATTCGTGCATCTTTGTCGTTCATCTCGGGTTGTACGTTTAACCAACAGTATAATGATATAAATCAGGTATCTATTATGTAACAATTGTGTAGCAGAACAAATGGTCAATATATTTATAACAGGAATCAGAAATTGCTCAGCCTCAATAAATTTTTATCATTAAAACTCTTTACTATGTAAATTTCAATGTAGGCCAAGTTTTGATTTCAGTTTATGCCAATTTTTGATTTCAGTTTATTCCAAGTTTTTTATTTCAGTTTGAGCTAAGTTTTTTTTTTTAATTTCAATCAGGGCTAAGTGTTGGTTGCAGTTTAGGTTAAGTGCTGGTTAGCTTCCAATCATAGATCTTAAAAACGCCCCTTCGCTCCTGCTCCCATCTCCAAGGTGATTGCATCAAGGATACTATAAAATGGTCTTAAGTAATGATACTATACAAATTGTCTTAAAGTAAATGATTATATTAATGATACTATACAAATTATCTTAAAGTAAATGATTATATCAAGGATACTATACAAATTGTCTTAAAGTAAATGATTATATCAAGGATACTATACAAATTGTCTTAAAGTAAATGATTATATCAATGATACTATACAAATTGTCTTAAAGTAAATGATAGCATCAAGGATACTATACAAATCGTCTTAAAGTAAATGATTATATCAACGATACTATACAAATCGTCTTCAAGTAAATGATTATATTAATGAGACTATACAAATTGTCTTAAATTAAATGATAGCATCAAGGAAACTATACAAATTGTCTTAAAGTAAATGATTATATCAATGATACTATACAAATTGTCTTGAAGTAAATGATTATATCAATGATACTATACGAATTATCTTAAAGTAATGATTGCATCAAGGATACTATACAAATCGTCTTAAAGTAAATGATTATATCAATGATACTATACAAATTATCTTAAAGTAAATGATTATATCAATGATACTATACAAATTATCTTAAAGTAAATGATTGCATCAAGGATACTATACAAATCGTCTTAAAGTAAATGATTAAATCAATGATGCTATACAAATCGTCTTAAAGTAAATGATTATATCAATGATACTATACAAATTGTCCTGAAAGTAAATGATAGCATCAATGATACTATAAAAATTGTCTTAAAGTAAATGATTATATCAATGATACTATACAAATCGTCTTAAAGTAAATGATTATATCAATGATACTATACACATTATCTTAAAGTATATGATTATATCAATGATACTATACAAATTGTCTTAAAGTAAATGACTATATCAACGATACTATACAAATCGTCTTAAAGTAAATGATTATATCAATGATACTATACAAATCGTCTTAAAGTAAATGATTATATCAAGGATACTATACAAATCGTCTTAAAGTAAATGATTATATCAAGGATACTATACAAATTGTCTTAAAGTAAATGATTATATCAATGATACTATACAAATTGTCTTAAAGTAAATGATTATATCAATGATACTATACAAATTGTCTTGAAGTCAGTGGCGCAATCAGGGGGGAAGGCAGGGGGGCTTGAGCCCCCCCAGACCAAATCATCATACATATTTTACTATATAAACTGTCGTTTTTCTATATGTGAGCCCCCCACCCCAGCATTTTTTTTTCTATATGTGAGCCCCCCTTCAGCATTTTTTGCTGGTTGCGCCACTGCTTAAAGTAAATGATTATATCAATGATACTATACAAACTATCTTAAAGTAAATGATTATATCAATGATACTATACAAATTATCTTAAAGTAAATGATTATATCAACGATACTATACAAACTATCTTAAAGTAAATGATTATGTTTTCGAAAGATTAGAGGGATAACTTTTCTTTTTTTTTTTACATTGTCATTGCAAGGGGAGAGAATCAAATGGAGAGTAATGATAGCTTAAGACCACAGTCTAAAGTTCATGGAAACATTTAGTTTATTTCATACTTTATTTTTAATGCAAGATATAATAATAATAATAATAATAATAGAAGACTTTTACTAGAATGCATTTTGTCCGGTGTAGTAAGGGGCCATCCATAAAAGACGTCCACACAAAAGTGGACATGGGGGTAGAGTGGATGTCCACAATGTAGTGTTTTTGCATAAATTTACTGCAAAAAAATTCCAGTTTGATGACAAAATAGTTATGATAGAAATCGGAACAATCTGAGTGGTTACATTTGTCCATACACTTCAATTTTACTTAAAAAATGTATTGTTAGTTTTATATTGTCAAGTACAATACAGTATCAAATAACGGTTTTGTTCTAAAAAAAAATCTTTAATGATTTTTATTGTGTTGAAAATAAAAAAAAATGACTGAAATATTTGAATTCGTCTATTTTTTAAAGTCTGGAAGTAAGCAACAAAAGCAAAGACTCCTTAACAAGTAGTGAGAACCAGTGGCGTAGCGAGCTTAACTCTAGCCCCGGGACACAATACCTTTTTTAGAGCATATTCTAAAAAAAATGCTCTATTGTCCCCGTTTTGTCTGTCTGTCATCACCCTAGATCTCAACAACCATAAGTCCTAGACCCATGATGTATATATCATTTTGTAGGTCTTGTCCTGCCAAGATATGACTTTTTTCCATTTAGCGATCTGACCTCTGAGGGCCGTAAAAGGGGGCTTATAAAGTACCGGTTTTTACTATATAAGCTATATTAATAAAGGAGCGCCCTATATCTCAGCAACCATAAGTCCTAGACCCATGATGTATACATCATTTTGTAGGTCTTGGCCTGCCATGTGTACATCAAAAGTTTATTTTGCGATAGGACCTCTGAGGGCCGGGCTTCAGGGCTCCCAAGGGGCTAATATATTATATACACCTTGTACGTTCAATAACCCATTCATTTGGTGCGAAATACTGCAGCACGTAGTTTCACCAAGATTTATTAAGAAACTCATCAAATGAAATAGTAAGCTTGTGTTCTGAGTTTAATTGAAAGTATCAGAGCTATGCAACAATTGACGGAGTTTTCGGACGATTAAATGACTATAATTTTGAATGTTTTCAATTATGAGTCCTATTTCAGTAACCACAAACCACTTGTAGTTAGATTTAAGAGAAAATAATTTTTTTTCAAATATAAAGAAACGTCTTTATAATATTTTTTTACAGATATATGCATTACACAATTGAATTTATAAACATTTCCAAAATTTACAAATATTTACACGAAAATGCGCTAACAAGTCCTGTGTCCAGAATGGAACAGGCTTAATTGCTTGTTTTAATCACCCCCTCCATTCGAAATCCATATAATATTATATGTAAAATATACCATTTGGCGCACCTTTGTGAGTAGCGCCCTGGGCATGGTCCCCCCCCATCTTGCCCACACCTTACCTTGCTATGCCACAGGTGAGAACCATCGAAAATAAAAAGATGGAATTGACCTTTTTTCCCACTAGCCAAGAGGGAGACTAGAGTGTATGGGGTGGAATCTTTGTACAATGTGGTTGTTACCCCTTGACGACAGATATGTTCATTTACTCGCTTTACCTGGACACAATTCCATTGGACAACTAAAATATTGGGTTCAAATCCCTGGTCGTTGTTGAGGACGACATGGCTCTACCGAAGAACAAATTTTGAAGAAGAGTCGTCGAAAGTTTTGTGGGGGGGGGGGGCAGCTCGAACATTTGATTAGTGGCCCCAAAAACTTGGGTGGTTGGGTGAAGCGGCAACGCTTTCGGAAAAAACGTTTACTTGGGGGGGGGATGGGGCCACCATCTCCTACCAAGCGCGTCCCCAGCTGGCGGATAGGGGAAAGACCCTTAGATATAAGGGTTAGCCGTGAATACTGAATAAGCGGCCGCGGACCATGGAGGGTGAGGTGAGTTATCCCGTGGTAAGGATACCTTAATGCCTCAAAAACCATAAGAAATGATAGCAAAAAAGCGAACATAGAGCGCTCAAACTCTAAACCCGGCCAGATGAGGCCGTTAGCTAGAGATAGCAGTCATCTAGGAGAGAAAAACTCCGAAATCCAATCAACTGCTGCCTTGCAGATGGTCCTAGCTGACCAAAGGCTATGGAAGCAAATCCAGAAAAACAGCAGGCTGAAGACGGAGGCAGTAGGCCTTAACGGCCGCAAAACATACAGCCACGCAATCTCGATCGAGAACAAAGAAGAAGAAGAAGAAGAAAAACGTTTTTTTTTTGTCTCTAATTAGTTTGTGAATTGTGGCGTAATGCAGTGTTTCTCAAATTGTAGGTTTCGGACGCATTTCGGTTGGGTCGCCACTGAATATAAAATGTATGGTTTAAAGATCTCTAAGTGTATGATTTTAATTCTATTTATACATAAAATTATACGTTTGTAGATCCACTACGAAATGAAAGGGGAATCCAAATATATAATTTATTCCAATGGCGATTCCACTTTCTTCCATTGTAGTTTTTCTTTGAAGTTGGTGGAGATGAAAAAAAAAAAAAAAAACAACTGTTCTCAAAGTGGGTCGCGAAGTTTGAGAACCCCTGGCCTGATAGGATCAGATGGGTTCCTGTATTCAAAGTCTGTATATAAAAAAAGAGCACACAAAGCCCTCAAAGAGGCCCTCGGGGCAGAAGAAGTATAGAATTTATCAATGTATGTAACCTCGGCCTCAATTCCCTAGCTTGAGTCAACTTACACAACGATCTGGAAAATTTCACATGGCTCTCACAGAGGATCAAACCCAGGACTCTCAGGTCGAAGGCTCTAGACCACCCGGCTACCTGTCCCTCCATAGCCTGTAAAGGCCCCCCCCTGTTTCGCTGGCTGCGGCCCTGCTAAGTTAATATTAGCTCGTGAGGGGCGCTTGCTCCGCATTTCAAATTGTTCCGCATTCCAATCTCGCTGGGTCTTTCCAAAGACGTGCTGGTGCATAAAAACGTTTTAATCCAAACTAAAAGTTAAAAAAAAAAATCCTTTGACAAATCCTCGTTGGGTTAGCACACTCCTGGACCTGTTTAGACCACACAAAAAATCATATTTTTTGCAAAGCATTGAACAGACAACATACACATGCATCTCCCAACACTCCACCCCCTCAGGACGTGAGATAGTGACATCATCCCAGCAATCTATGTGTCTTTGTTGTGTCAGACACTACAATAATAAAAAAAAACACATGTCTGACAAAGAACGTGACAAAAAAAAACCGTGAAAGTTGACGACGACACGACTAAATATAGGGAGTGAACCCGTACACCGATAGAGTCGATGAGATGATATCTAGGATATGACCAATGGTAAATACAAACTCTATGATTATTAAGCTATTGCACACAAAAATAAATTTCCCTGAGTCAGAAACAGCACAGGAAGTAAAGTTAAA
This sequence comes from Bulinus truncatus, assembly GCA_021962125.1. Taxonomy (NCBI): domain Eukaryota; kingdom Metazoa; phylum Mollusca; class Gastropoda; family Planorbidae; genus Bulinus; species Bulinus truncatus. Next base: position 7,737,774 of record JAGDYQ010000022.1, read on the forward strand.
AAAAAAACAACAACAACTCAAAAACCAACAATAAAAAAAAACACAGATGCAGCAATTGTAAACAATGACTCCACTAGGTCATATTGTCGCCAGTTGTAAACAATGACTCCACTAGGTCATATTGTCGCCAGTTGTAAACAATGACTCCTCCACTAGGTCATATTGTCGCCAGTTGTAAACAATGACTCCTCCACTAGGTCATATTGTCGCCAGTTGTAAACAACAACTCCTCCACTAGGTCATATTGTCGCCAGTTGTAAACAACGACTCCACTAGGTCATATTGTCGCCAGTTGTAAACAACAACTCCTCCCCTAGGTCATATTGTCGCCAGTTGTAAACAACAACTCCTCCACAAGGTCATATTGTCGCCAGTTGTAAACAATGACTCCTCCCCTAGGTCATATTGTCGCCAGTTGTAAACAACAACTCCTCCCCTAGGTCATATTGTCGCCAGTTGTAAACAACAACTCCTCCACAAGGTCATATTGTCGCCAGTTGTAAACAATGACTCCTCCACTAGGTCATATTGTCGCCAGTTGTAAACAACAACTCCTCCACAAGGTCATATTGTCGCCAGTTGTAAACAATGACTCCACTAGGTCATATTGTCGCCACAACAATAGGTGTCAATCACTACCCCTTCCCACCCTTCCCCCCCTCCCCCATTTCCCCATTCATGTTTATAGATAGTTTAGCTCCATTTATTGCGGTCCGGTTATTAGGACAGGGATAGTGAAACACTAACTGTATCATTGACCACGGTATTGGACACTTCTAATAGATGTCAAAATCCCATGGATAGTAAATATGTGGGACAGATAGAATATGATCGATAGACAGTATCAGTCACATATATGGTTGATAGTATCAGACAGATAGATTGACTGATAGATAGATAGATATATCGATAGAATAAGATAGATTGATAGTGTCAGATAGTATCAGATAGATATAATTATATAAGTAGAATTAGACAAATAGTTTGATAGATAGATAAATAGATATTATTAGATAGATAAATATAGATAGACAGACAGACAGACAGACAGACAGACAGACAGATAGATAGATAGATAGATAGATAGATAGATAGATAGATAGATAGATAGATAGATAGATAGATAGATAGATAGATAGATAGATAGATAGATAGATAGATAGATAGATAGATAGATAGATAGATAGATAGATAGATAGATAGATAGATAGATAGATAGATAGATAGATAGATAGATAGATAGATAGATAGATAGATAGATAGATAGATAGATAGATAGATAGATAGATAGATAGATAGATAGATAGATATTTCTAGTTAGCGGTGACGAAAGCCGACACCTACTTCCCCCCCTCCCTGATTCTAAGTAACGTCACAGAGATTGGATTTGATTGAACCAAGTGATCATTATTTTTGCCAGATTGCAATGATCAGAGCTTACTTTAACCTGGTAACTGGACGACACTCGTATGGCCCACTTTAAAAAAAAAGTATTACGCCCATTAAGTTTCAAATTCAGACTTTTGTTACATCCTGTTTGTAAACTTCAATCCTCTTATACACAACGAAAACACAAGTATTAGATTGAATATAAATAAATGGAAATCAATATTGTAAAGGGCCACAGCTTAATGATATTCCCGATTTCTTGATTTATAAACATAAGCCACTATGGTATATTGCACGATATATAAGTATAAAATAACTCTCTAACGCATAACTTTACAATCGTTTTCCATGAAAGTCCACTTCCGCTTAAGGGCTACTCTAGAATTAAATTTTAATACCCTTGTTTAAAAGCAGCGGCGTTGAAATAGTACCCACAGGTCCGCGTCGCAAAGGAGGGGGTGTGGGTGGGGGTGGGACGAGATATGTCTGTCATTACATTATATCGAATCGGCTTATTACAAATGTCACTGTAATTTACTAAAGAGTTTTCTTAAATTAAGTTAAATGTAACATCCATTCAGCATTAAGTCTATTAAATTATTTTTTTCAGACCAGTTTATTAACATGTGTAAACTCAGGAGATTGGATCTTTTTGTCAATAATAAAAAACATCACATTTAATAAAGGGGTCTTTTTTTTCTGCTTCGCCCCCCCCCCCCCCATCTCTGTCACGTTTTGTCACACTTTATAACTGCCACCGCCAGACACTAAAAACGCTTTTAGTGTCTGACTTGACTGACCTAGATACTGTCATGCTGGGCCTAGTCTACACTCGTTGCCCCACAAAGCCTTCTGATAATTAGAATGACCGTTGCCTGATCCAGACCCCCCCCCCCACCATCCCACCACCTTTTCCCGTTCTCAAGCATTTTTCGCACATTGTCAGCGAAACCACTGACTAAAACCCTTTTCGCGATTGTACCCGAAAGGGGGTGTGAAAGTATGTCCACGGGGTACCCATCACACCTACATTCGCGAACAAATGTACTAATTTTCATGATAGAATATATATTTATCTTTCTAATCCGATAATCGGTCACGTGGTCTGGGGAGTGAGTCTTGCAGCTCACGGACATCCTCCTTCAAACTCTTGTTTTGTTTTCAACGAAAATTTTACGTCGCTGCGTTACCCCCACATTGAATAACCTTTGCCCTTTTGAGGTGCCAGCGCCACCAGTTGAGAACAGCCTGATTTAAAATGACCTGGTTTTGAACGCCATGAAGTGAAATAATCAGCCAGTTTAAATACGTTAATACGACAAACACTTAGTGCGATAAGAGCTGTAAAAAAAATATTCCACTGTCGAATTCAATTCTCGATAATAAATCTAACTAGGAAATGTTTTGTTTTTGTTTATTTTTTTCCAGATAAATTGACCAGGAAGGCGCACCGCCCTATTACATAAATATTTAAGGTATCCTCAAACTAAAGCGAAACTTTCGGCTGCGCTATTTCTCACGTTAGATTTTTCTAAGCGCAAAAAACCCTCGCTACACCTAGGCGAAGCGAAAGTGGACGTCAGCAGACATTTTCGTATTATTATACATTTTCTACACTTACTTTTTGGTATAATCTGATATAATTCATGTTTCTATATATAAATGTAAGTCTTATTTGTTAATTTTAAGATATTTATATCAATTTTAACCTTGATTTTCATTTGAGTCGATGTTTCTAGGCAGCCATTTTGGATTGTTTACACTCGCGAAACGCGAAAAAAACTCTGCAAGAAGCGATGCCGCGAAATTTCTCTGCATCTCCATATAAATACATTGCCGCGAAAGGGGGGGGGGGAATTTCGCGAGCTACCTAGATACGCGAAATTCGTTAAGTCGTGTAGCAGCTAAAATTATCACATTGATATAAAACTATGCGCACGATTACCCATAATATCCAGCAACAATTAAACTGAACTTCAATAAATAAATTGTAAAATTTTTTATTGAAAAGAAAAATACTAAAACAAATTGGTGCATTTGCCTTTTAAATACTCAATATTTGGCCGTAAAATCTAGTGGAAACTGTTGAGGATATAGTTCTCACAAAGACAAGCTACAGCATTTAATAAGTCACAGCTTTCAATATGTAAATTAATGCGCCGTAGCTACAGATCCATTGAAATTATGTATTGCATCGTCACCCGTTAATCTTAGGTGAAAACTATAGTACCTCGGCGAAATGGCGTCTATAGGCTTCCACACAAGACCTTGGTGAGTTCAAAACTTACGTCTGCTGGACCAGTTGTTATTGGATCTTCCTTTCTCATGTTGTTGTTATTGTTTTTTAAAGAAATGATGTTGTTGTTGTTGAATATAACAAGAATTCATAAGTCCACGATATCAGGGCAGTGTTAATGCTTGACGCCATCCATAGCGCTTTCCATGAGGAAAATGGGATTTTTTTAATTGGTCGTAACTTTCTCGTTTTTGAAAAAACATCTGACCGTTGGAGAGACCAAATGGGCCCTAAGCTAACTGACCCATTTATTTGTCACATTTTTTAAAAGTCTGTTAAGTTCCTTTAAGGATGAGATTAAATATCTCAGATCTTGAAAACTGTAAATCAATAATGGGATGGATTTCATTGTGCCTTTCTTTTTTTCATATCTACCATAGACGTTAGTGCAATGGCCATGGAGGCACCACGAGAGAGCACTTTACCCCCCCCCCCCCACGACCATTCGCCACCCAACTTTTGAAGAAGCGCTATCTGGCAATAGTGGGTGAGATCAGAGGCTCAATGCCCCAGTGACGCAAGTTGGCTGTGTCCCACAAGGCGCTTCCATGACCACGGCTTTTGGTCGAGACATGCGCAACTGTCGGCATACAGTGCACCGAGACATGCGCAAATGTCGGCATACAGTGCATCGAGACATGCGCAACTGTCGGCATACAGTGCATCGAGACATGCGCAACTGTCGGCGTACAGTGCACCGAGACATGCGCAACTGTCGGCATACAGTGCATCGAGACATGCGCAACTATCGGCATACAGTGCATGTCCCATGAGTCACTCGTCTGTCTATTTGACATCCTATTTGTTTTTTCATAGAAACACGTCCTTCTAAACCCACAGTGCAATAAATTTTCATGGAAACATTAATCACAATTTAAAAAAAAAAAAACATCATCACAAACATTTCAAATCCGGTGAAGTCATTTGAATTCCAACGGACAATTTAAATAGAACAAGTTAATAAAAAAAAAACAGCATTAAAATTTTTTTTTTGTCTTTTCCAAATATAGTAAATACGGAAAGGAGCCACAAAACCTCACCCTGAATCTTTACCACCTTGAAATGTAGTCCGGTCACGTATTGGTAGTTAGTTAAAACATCCGTGGATAGAAGGACAAAAAAAAATTAGAGGACACGAGTAAGGACATTTGTAAGGACCAGTGGCGTAGCGAAGGGTGGGCAAGGTGGGGGGGGCATCATGCCCTGGGCGCTACTCACAAAGGGGCGCCAAATAGTATATTTTACATATAATATTATATGTTTTTTGAATTGGGGGGGGCGCTAAAACGGTATTATGCCCCGGGCGCGAGGCTCGCTACTCCACTGGTAAGGACATCTGTAAGGACATTCGCACACATAAAAAATCCATTAAATTTATTCCTAGTTAATCTGTTACATAAATGGGAAACATATTATTATCATGTAAACACTATAGCTGTTCTTCATGTTTTATCATAGTTTATGCGTATAAATGAGGTACCCAAAATGCCACGCTCCTGAACAGTGGCGTAGCGAGCTTAACTCAAGTCCGGGGCATAATACCTATTTAGCGCCCCCTCCCAATTCGAAAACTATAGAATATTATACGTAAAATATACCATTTAGCCCTCCCCCCCCCCGTTGTGAGTAGCGCCCGGGGCATGATGACACCCCTTTGCCCCCCCCCTCTTCACTACACCACTGCTCCTGAATAATCTCCGATTACAATACCGATTCCTAAAACAAACAAACAAATACATACATAGGCTCATTATTTTTATTTTCGGATAGACCTGCTATTGATAAATGCGTAAACACTTCCTGAATACCTGATTTAGAACTACAGGTGACATTTAAGATATAGGCAGATTCATTTTTTAAAAAAACACATACAAATGATATGATCTCTTGAGTTTTTATATAGAAATAAGTGAGACAGAAGTGTTTCATAATTATTTGCTTTCGTAATCTTTGTTGTAATAGTTTCTACATATGCGATAAAAGTTGAAATTATAAATTTATTTGTTTTCGATTTTTTTTTTCAGATTAAAAAAGCAAAACAAAAAAATTCCAAATTCAAGGGCTGGTAGATAAGGCCTATTACTTGAATTTCACTATGCATTCACTTCAGTAATTCAAGATCTGAATTTGTTTTTTCCTTGCAAGATATTTTAAGTTTGATTGGTGCTGTGAATCAAAGTCACTGTGAATCCCAAGCACACGGTAAATCGAATCACTGAGGGGAGACAATCTACACAATTATTTTCTAAGGACTTATTCAAATTGTAAATTGAGGCCAAAATTGTTGATTTCCACTATGACACACTAAACAACAAGGTTTTTAATAAAACTCTTAAATTGTATTGTCAATACCAATACCAATACTTTATGAAAAGAGTATCGCCAATACCCATACAAATACTCAAGTAAAAATGTATTGCCAAAATCGATACCAATACAATACCAATACTTTTCAGAAGAAAAAATATTATTATTTAAAATATAAATAGTGCAAGTTATTTCAAGTTTTTATATAACTGACAGATCGATCAAAAAAGAAATAAAGTTTTCTTTTCTGTCGTTCATTGAAACATTGAACAAATAGTTGATAGAAAGAAAGTAAATGAATGAAAGAATGTAAGAATAACATTTATAGATATCGGCGCGCAAAGCAAAAACTTCAAAAGAGAATTAAAATTTAATTTTTCTTTCAACTCGCCAACTGTGGTTGTATTTGTGGGGAGGTGGGTGGTGTTAATATTGGTAGGGTTGGTGGCTATGATTGCTAGTAGTGATGGAATGTATGTAGATTACTTTTAAAACAAGCAGAGGCGCAACTAGACCAAACTTTCGGGGGGGGGGGCAAAAAAATCACTTGCAACAACATGAGATACAACTTAATTACATGTGACTAATTTTGGTCTAATCTTATAATTTTTTTTATTTCGGGGAGGGGGGGGCAAATGCCCCCACTGACCCCCCCCCCCTCCTTGTTGCGCCACTGAAGACAAGGTACTAAAATCGCTATTGTTTTTTTGCAATTTTTTTTCCTGAATTGTATGAACAGTACAATTGTTATATTTTGATTTTTTTTTTCAAAACTGATAAACATACAAAGAGTTGGGGTTATTCAATTGGGTTTATGAATTATATTTTTTTTTCATTTTATTTTAAGATACAAATACAATACATTCTTAAAATACAAATAGAAAAGTATTGGTATCAAGTATCGAAAATGTTTTCGTTTAAAATGTATCGGCGATACACAAATCAATACTTGATATAAAAAGGATTGGCAATACAGCAACCAATACTAAAAAGTATTTCCGATACTGTGTTGGTCGGCAGGGCCACTTTATCATATAGACACTGTGCGTAGGGCCTACGGACTTTTCAAGGGCCTACGAAAGCCAGAATGGCAAATAAGTGCCGGTGCATTCTTGAAAAATATTTAAAAATCGGGGAGGGCCTACAGGCCCGTAGCCAGAGGGGGGCTAGGGGGGCTGAGCCCCCCCCCCGTGCATGACCTGAGCCCCCCCCCCCCGTGCATGATTTGAGTTTTTGACACAATTTTAATAATAACGGCTATAAAACATCAATCATTTTGTTTAATAAATCAATAATAATAAAAACTTAAAAGTTTATATTTTGGCAATTATTCAGGCTATTTATATATACTTACATATATAGCTTATCTAAATTTTTGGCATAAAAGATGGAATCTTATTGAAGTTCACTTCTGGGTATTTTGGGCAGCATTGACATTTGATGCTTCAACAGCCGTGTGTGAGAGCAGTTTCTCAACCCTCACACGAATGCTCACCCCATATCGCAGATCAATGTTACAAAAGCGTCTAAGCAATCTTTTCCTGCTTGCATTTGAAAAAGATTTAACAGACAATCTGAATGCTGAAGCATTTTTAGTTAAATTAAGTGCTAAACCCAGGCCCGTAGCCAGGCCAAAGTAAGCAGGGAGGTAATGTTGTTTTCTTTGACGAAAACTAAAACTAAAACCTTCGTTGACGAAAATGTTGACTTTTCGTCAACGAGAACTAAAACTAAAACTAAAATTAGCATCAAGACTAAAACTAGACGAAAACTGAAATTATCACAGAAAATACGAAATAAAAACTGGAACTAAAATATAGTGTTGCTTTCGTTCACGAAAACTAAAACTCAAACCTTCGTTAACGAAAATGTTGACTTTTCGTCAACGAGAACTAAAACTAAAACTAAAATTAGAAGCAAGACTAAAACTAGACGAAAACTAAAATTATTACAGAAAAAACGAAATAAAAACTGAAACTTAAATATGACCTGAGACTAAAACAACACTACAGGGAGGCACCAATACCCAGCAAGGGGGCACTTTACTTTTTCTTTATTTTTTCATCTTTTTCTTCTTTGTTAAGTGGGGGGGGCACTCCACACCTTGGCTATGGGGCTGGCTAAACCACAAAGTTTGCAAATTTGAAACGTATAATAATATAAGTTCGCAACAAGTGCCGACGACTGGGGGGTGGGCAGGGGGGCCAATGCCCAGGGGCCCGGCGAGTTTTAGGGACCCAGACTGAGCTGGCCAATCAACTTTTAAAAAAATTAATATCAGCCCAGGGGCCCGAAATTTCGGTCGATGGGCCTGTTCGCAACCTTGTAATAGTTTTATATATTGATATCTTCTGAGGACAACTAGCAACTTAAATAAGTTAATAAAATAACATTGGCTTCTGACTTCATTTTTATACATATGTATAATAAAACAATAAAGTACAAACTCCGTGATTTCTGAGTGATGTTATTTAATTTGCAAATTTACTTTTTAGCAGAATTAATTTTATTTTAAATTGAATAATTGCAACTGTTTTTGTAGATAGATCTGTTCTTTGTTTTCAATATTTTATAAGAAATATCACACAAATAGCTAAGCTTTATTAAGGCATCTTTGTCGTTCTTCTCGGGTTGTACGTTAAACAAACAGTATAATAATATAAATCAGGTATCTATTATGTAACAATTGTGTAGCAGAACTATTGGTCAATATATTTATAACAGGAGTCAGAAATGGCTCAGCCTCAATAAATTTTTATCATTAAAACTCTTTACTATTTAAATTATTTTTAACAAAACTGCAACATGCCATGCATTATTAAAACGTAGTTAAAATTATATATTTCTAATTAATAGCTAAACAATCGTTACTAAAATGGTTCATTCCAGATATGGAACTGCAAAACATTTCTTGGGGAGGTGACTCACTGAGATCCCCTCCCCAAACCCCTCCTCTCCGTTCGCAAGCTTTCGGCGCTTCGCGCCTCCATTTTCGCCCCCCCCCGAACATTTCTTCTACCCCACCAGGGGCGGATTTAGGGGGAGGGGTCGGGGGGGGGGCCCATGCCCCCCCCGTTATCGCAAGTTTAGGTAATACATCATTAAATTATCGAAATATATTTTGTTCTAAGACCAATTTTCAACAATGAAAACAGTTTCCCCCCCCCCCGGGGGTCAATGTTTTGCCCCCCCCCCCTGTCAAAGTTGTCTAGATCCGCCCCGATCATTTCTTCGGCACTCCCCCCCCCCCCGAAAAAAAATTTCTTCGCCCCCCCGAAAATGTCTTCGGCCCCCCCAATCCAATATTCCTGGCTACGGGCCTGAGGGCCTACGACTTTGATAGTGCCTAGGGCCTACGATTACCTTAAAACGGCCCTGTTGGCCGATACCGATACTTCGATACTAACAACCCTGCTTAACAAATCAGTGTCTGGAAATATAATTTTTTTAAATATAAAAGTAAGCAAAATAAAATACGCTGATTTTAATTTTAAAAGCAAAATCAATAATTCTTTCGGTGCTATCAGTTGTGCTCGTAATAATCTTTTTAGTAATTTTTTTTTAATCCATACATTCTTACAGCGTTAACAAGGAAACCATCCGGTGACAGCTGTCTTTGTTCCCTTTCATTTATTTAGTACACATTCTTACAGCGTTAACAAGGTAACCATCCGGTGACAGCTGTCTTTGTTCCCTATCATTTAGTTCAGCGGTTCTCACCCCAGGGCTTTCTGATAAACGTTCGCGAATTCTAACACATGACCACCACCCGCTAAATATTTTGGTATTTTTTTTATGTATGTTATATATGTCTATCTATATTCATTTAATTATATGGCTCAGAAAAACTCGAAAAAAAAAATTGAAGAATTTGTAATTTTTTATTACAATAATAAACTATTATAATGATATGATACTTTATTACCGAGATCAAACACTTTTAGGTAGACCATCATCGCTCTAAAATAAACCGGTTGATCAAGTTAAATATATCACTAGACTTCTTGAGAAATGATTTCAGTAGTTTTCAGGTTGATCAATGGGAAATAACACAAGGAAATAGAAAAATTATCAAGAACGATAACGATGGACTCCCTTGATTCGTGCTATTTTATTTTATTTATTTAAAAATTAACAAAAAAAAAACTTTTAAAAATTATTTAAGAAGATAACTGACAGAATACGTTCGACCTGAGTCTATATTGTTATATTTTTCTGTGAATTTCATAATGAATGTTATGATAAATTTGGCATACTTACCTTTCATTTTTTCTGAGGAAAACATTTTGCAGTTTTTATAATTTAAAGAAAAAAAAACACACGAGTTGTCTGCTCTTTGTTGCTATGCTAATGACCCCTTTTAAAAACTCCACTAAACAAGTGTCTCTGTGGCGCAATCGGTTAGCGCGTTCGGCTGTTAACCGAAAGGTTGGTGGTTCGAGCCCACCCAGGGACGAAATTTTTTAATAATTTTTTTTAGTTAAAAATTAAAATGAAAAAAATGTAGAAAAAAAATTACTGAAACAGGAGCAAATAAAATTCTTTTTATAAAAGTATTCAAAGTAGTTTAAACAAGTACATTATTTTATTCACATATTTTGTTTTTCTCCACACCAAATTATCCCCACCGATGTAAACCCCATTTTTTTTTTCAATGTGAACATGAAGTGTTGGGGGTGAATATTCAAACTAGTTGTGTTGAATGTTAAACTGCTTTACAAAACCTAGTGAAATGGAAAATGCTGCCAACTAAACTGTGTTTGGAACACTAATGTGTCAGACACTAGACGTTATCAGTGTGTGCGTGTCTTACTATGGCCTTGTATGTGTATACATCGCTTAGCTTTATCTATATGAGCTCAGGGTTTTACATGTGTAGCTATGTAACGCTTTAAGCCTAATAAACCAAGGCAAACAAAAAAAAACCAAAAAAAAACTTTTTATTTTTTATATATTTAGATATTTCAAATATGAACCAGACCTAATGTGCTAACGCTTCAGTGCCACACCTAGGGATCTGGGGGGCTTGGCCTCTTTGGGGGGGGGCAGCATTTTGACATTTGACACCTTGACATGAGATAATGTACTTAATATTTAATGCAAACAAAATTTTGTGGGGGGCCCCCCATCAAGTCGTGGGGGGACTTTCAAATTTCGACACCCCCCTTCCCTCCTCCCCCCCCCCCACTAGGTAAGTCTCTGTTTAAACGCTTCCCACAATAAAATATAAAAATAAATAAACACCATCAGTATTGGCTATTAGTATTTCCAGGTGTTCAGATAGGAAAATGAGGCTAATACTTGTGCTTTATATTCAAATAACTCTTAATTTATTCAGGGGCTTTCGAAGTTGCCACTTTCTGCAAATATTTTTAGATTGTCTGAGAGAAATAATAAAAGATTGGGGTGGTGCATATTAATGAACGCAGTGCAGGGTTTACGTATAAGCTACACAAGCTATAGCTTGGGGCCCCCGAAAATTCTCCGAGTGAGCGACTTAAGTATTTGGCACTGACACATAATATCTGGACTTACAAAAGGGGCCCATATATCTCAAATAGATTAGGGCCTAATCATGTCTAAATCCGGCCCTGAATGAGCGTTTATTACCGCAGATAATTCAACTAAGTGACTGCAGACTGACCCATTCACCAATCCTCCAGTTTGAAAACCATTGCTCTAGGTATTCATACTGGCATAGCGCTGTGTATTTGTGTGTGCATTCACGTGTGCTATGTGCATGTACTATCACAGACTGACGATGACTTAATATGATCTTAAAACATGTGTTAAAAGTGCAGTCAATGGAAATGGCAGTTTTGCCAGATGGTTTTAGACTAAATTAGCGCGAAACATATTTGAAAAAAAAAGTTGCAATTTACTTTGCAAATAATCCATAATTTTGCGCTAGTTTAGATTTATTTTATTTGTTTGTTGTTGTTTTTTTGCGAGAAGTAGAACACGCCTGCAACACGGGAGTTTTTAATGTGTTGTGACCTTTGACCTAAGGGAAACATTAACATTCGATAAACAAGAGCTAGTCAAAAGTTTTTATATATATTTTTAAAAAGAATAAACAAACCGCTGATAAAAAAAAACTTTGAAGGAAAAGTAAACAAAGACTTTAAAAGTTAAATTACTTAATAGACGGCTGCATGAATGCGTCGAATTTCGAAATCGGGAATAGGAAATATCTTTTTGGGAATCGGAATCGTTTTCTTTAATTGCCGATACTTAATGCTATCGTCTGGAACTAGATCTTTGAATTCCTACTTTTTTTCTCTTTTTAAGTTCCGGGAATCGTATACAAATCGGAAGTTGATATTTGAGTCATAACTTTGTATCGTCACCTCATTACTAGAAATGAGATACCATGCTGCGAACTCGTTGTGCATCTTAAACTCTTTAACAGACTATCTGTTCCAATCACAAATCCCTTCCCCCTCCCCCAATACGCACATATAAATGGCACTATTCAATCGATTTTCATTTTAAATTACTTCCAAAAAAAAGATACAAAAATAAAAACTAAACCCAATTTTGAATGTGACTCATGATTTAACGAAACAATAAATAGAAGTACTTAGTACATGTGTACGGGAATAGAAGTGGGGGACATTTAAACTAATAACGAATGCCACGTAAACTCAAAATATAATTAACTCTCCCTAATACACACATACCCCCCCCATCCCACGCCCCAAGTAAGCACATACAACCCTAGATAAACAGTTTAATCTTTTCAAAAACGTTCTAACTTTCTATAGGATTTTTTTCTTCAAATAATATCCCCCCCTTTCCTCCCCTCCTCCCAAATGCGGGTCACACCTTTCCCCTTACCCCCTTAGTTAATACGACACTTTTTATAATATAACCATTGGTTTACTTGACTTTAAAATGCAAGTCTGGGAGTATGATAGAACTATCGTGTAGTTGTTTACTTTAAAGTAAGAATGATTCAAAAATGTTATTAATATCGGACTTAAAATTGTTTTAATGCAATTACAGTTGTTGGCTCTCAGTTATCCGGCCTACTGTAGAGTAAGGACAGGCTGGATGGATAACCGAACATACGGATATGGCAGCTTTTTAAATACTATTAGATAGATAGATAGATAGATAGATAGATAGATAGATAGATAGATAGATAGATAGATAGATAGATAGATAGATAGATAGATAGATAGATAGATAGATAGATAGATAGATAGATAGATAGATAATCTGTAAAGTTGTAACAACGAGATAATCCCTTTGTATGTCGAGGTCACAGGAACACTGTGCCGAACCTAGGGATTTGAGGGCCCGGGGGCTTGGCCCTTTGGGGGCCCCTGCATTTTGACATTTGACACCATGATATGAGATAATGCGCTTAATATTAAATGTAAAAAAAAATGGGGGGGGGCGGCGCCCTCAAGCTGGGCGCAGGGAGACTTTCGAATTAGGACCCCCTCCATCCACCCTTGGTACGCCTCTGCAGGAACAGATGAATTATGCTTTGCTTCTGCCCCTATGATTATAAGGGGCTAAGGGAATATTTTTTTATACAGGTCAAAACATGAATTCGTGAGTTTGGAGAATTGACCGGTTGGGGATGACCGGGAAATAATAGACACAAGCTGATGAATGAACAATGTTGAATTGAATGGATTTAACTGATTATGCTATTTGAGAACCCATGGCACACACACACACACACAGAGAGAGAGAGAGACAAGTAGAGACTAACTTGAAGCTCGGTGTCAGCCGAGATGACAACAAGAATGGTCCTAAGGTTTGTTCCAGTTGTGGTTTCTTGCGTACACACTTGTACACAGCTTACATCTGCCGTGCTGTACTTGTGTACCACATTATATGACACCACCACCACCCCCCCATCCCCACCCCCCGACCGTTTCCCCCAATCGCACATCTTGCCCCACATTGTGCTCTCGTGGCCGATTGTCATTACACTGTGTGTGTGTGTGTGTGTGTGTGTAGTGTGGACTTGTCTTTGTTTTCATTCAGACTATACAGGGGAGGAAAAATATATACACACCCTTGCTTGCGTAAACAACACATGTCAGTACGCAGTAAGTAGCTGTGTTTTTCGTCTTCTAATTAATTTACTATGTGTGATTATTAGAGGTGTCGATTATTGCATGCGAGAGCCTGTATATCTTATTATCACATTTTCCCCCAAATCATGTGGTCCCAATGTACCTTTGTCGGGGGGGGGGGGTGTACTGAAATGTAAAAATGGCTCTACGCGTGAGAGGACAAGATTTTATGCTATGACCTCCACTGTTTTTATGACTAAATATGTTAGGGTTAAAGGTGGGAGGGAGGGGAGGGTAATGCCAGCGTGACCTAAATACATGCTGCTGTTATGGTTTCGATTTGAGATAAAGAAGTTCACGTGAAGGCGATTCATCTGTCGCATGCTGCTGATATGACAAAGTGTTTGTTTCCCTCATTGTCAATTACTCACTCTAGGTTACAAGCAGGGCCGTTCGTAGGTTACATTGGAGGGGGGGCATAGGCTGAGACATAGAGATATTTGATGGCCCCCCCCTCCTATACAATAGTACCTTTCTGAGCACATTTAGCATCATATTTGATATGAATTTGTATTGGAGATGACGCCCAGTTTGCCCATACCAAATAACGGCTCTGAATATACAGAAAGTACCTTAACGACCCCAAAACTACATCGACCTCCCCCCACCCCGACCCCCCACCATGGAACAATTTATGGTGGGAAAACTGCCTGTCCAAAATAATCGGCCATGTTTATTAGTTCTTAAGATTAAGTCATGTTGTTGCTAATCGAGTTCATGTATCTACTTTGCTGGCAACCGGCATTTATTTTTGTTTGTTTTTCTGATATATATATATATATATACAATGTACTATTGACACAAATCTCGCTTGGCTTAACTCCAGCATAAGGCTTTCCTGGTGTAAAAACATGAATTGTAGATAGTGCACGTATTCAGTCAGATCACCCAGCTAGAGTTAGCTGTTGTGACTTTTAGGTGTCTTTTGGTCACTGCGTATGTGTGAAGTCCCTGTAAGGATGAGATGAAATCTCTGATCCTATAAACCACTAATGGGACGGTTTTTATGGTGCCCTTCTTTCATCCCCACCATAGCCGATAGTGCAATGGCCATGGGAGGCACCACGCCGAGCGCGTTACCGCACGACCATCCGTCCCCTAAACAACGTAAACAACGTCCGTTTTTTTTTTGGTCACTCTAAACCAGCGCTTCTCAACCTTTTTCGCGACTGTATCGCAGAATAAATTGACTTTTTTTTTTTTGCATTATGGAATTTGCTTGCCTTTCTAATGCGATTCTTGGGCGCGTGTTTTTTGGTGATGAGCAGCAAACTCTTCAAACCCGTGTTTGTTTGAAACGAAAATTATGTGATTATGTGTCACTGCGTACCCCTTCACAACCTTTCCGGGAACCCTTGGGGGTACATGTACCACCGGTTGACAACGGCGACATTAAACAACGAACAACGTAGCTGCAATCCTTAAAGTTAAACAGATTAAAAAAAAATTTCCTATTGTGGCAACCAACTAATTACTTCCTAGTATTTAGCATTCCTTTCTTTGCCCACGAGCATGAATAATTGCAAACATATAGAAATGCAAACATGTGGAAGTACAAACATTGAAAAGTGCAAACAATTATGCAGTAAACCCTTAAACTGGGCTTAAACAGAATATATATTAAGTCTTACCTGGACTTTCCAATTTAGGCCCCACCAACTTAGGTACGCCTCTGCCCCCCCCCCAACCCCCGTGGAGTCAGGCTGCCATTCGAACGTTGTTAGTGTTCTTCCCCCCCCCTTCATTTAGTGAGTGCGGTGACACTCACTGAATGAGTGGGTGCGGCACGGCACGGCCATCGTAAATTGCTCCGGTGGGCAGAATGAATGAAGCTCATCCAAAACGGCCCCATAAGTGTAATTTTTTTTGTTTTATTGCGGCCCACAAACTTTTGCTGCACTGGGACCTAGGATTCCTCTTGGCTGCCCTGAGTCTATCTGTCGCGCCCAACCCTTTACGTTACCGGCAGATACGATTTCTGAGGACCAAGGTAAGGAATCAGGAAACTTAGGCATGTTAATATTAGTACCTGCAGGGCCGGCGCTACCATTTAGCTAGGCACAGTGGGCCGCATTCATAAAGATTGTGCTTTCCCGACTCCTAGTTAGTGGTGATGATTGATGGTTAGCACTTGCATCAAACTTTCGTACATCACTTGTAGCCTCGTGGGGGAGGGGTTTGGTCCCCTGGCCCTTAGACAGGACTGTTTTGGTACTACACACACACACACACACACACATATATATATATATATATATATATATATCAGCGGCACTCAACCTTTTTCGCGACTGTACCTCGAATGGTGCGAAAGTATAAATGCGAGGAAACACTCACACTTTGGTTCGCAAATTTAAAAAAAAAAATATTTATTTTTCATAACGGAATGTGCTTACTTTTCAAAAATGCATTCCTGGGGCACGGGAGTTCGGGGATGAGTGACGCAGCAAATTGACGGCCTTCTTTAAACTCTTGGCTGTTAAAACTAAAATTATAAGTCGCCGGTCAAACCCCCCTGGATAACGTTTCCCCGTACCCCCTGGCTGACCCCCGGGGGATGTGCGCGTGCCATCTGTTGAGAGCCCGTAGCGTGAAAATTATACAGCAGGGGGCCAGGCATTCTACAGCAGGGGGGCGGGCATTCTACAGCAGGGGGCCAGGCATTCTACAGCAGGGGGCCAGGCATTATACAGCAGGGGGCCAGGCATTCTACAGCAGGGGCCAGTCATTCTACAGCAGGGGACCAGGCATTCTACAGCAGGGGCCAGGCATTCTACAGCAGGGGGCCAGGCATTCTACAGCAGGGGGCCAGGCATTCTACAGCAGGGGGCCAGGCATTCTACAGCAGGGGCCAGGCAATAGCGGGGGGGGGGCAGGAAATAGATTTTACTAAGTAGAGCAAACAAGCAGAGCGGACCAGACAAAACGCAGGGGGGGGGGGGGCTGCCCCTCCCCCATTTGACACTTGCCCTATGTCTCCCGCTAATCCAACCTTAATGCTAAGAACGCCTCTGCCTACTTGTTCATTTGATGTTTTCATTTATTTACAGAAATCTTAATCAAAATACACGTTTCTAGTCTGCACAAGCTGCTGACATGTACAATTTTTCTTTCCATCGATTAATATGATGTTCCATTAAAAAAACAAGTGTTGTCGCCCATTAACCAATATTTGTTCGCCTTTTCTGTTCGCTATTTATAGCTCATGCTATTTAACAATTTTCTCCTGTGAAGAGTTGAATCGATCATTGTGGTACTGTGGTCTTGGCATAAACTTTGGTCTAAATATAGTTGAGACGAGACAAAAAATAAATTGTCTTCAATTCGACGTAAATTATTCTCCAGCATATCGAAATAATTTTGTCATCACTTAAATGTGGCTGGTTGAATTGATTCAGGTCTGTTTATCAAGTACGTTTGTCTGTTTAGTTTAATAATCCAAATTGAATCAAGTGCAGTTTATATCATTACTTAAGCCGTACTGATTTGTGGGAAATATTTCCTACCCTGTTTGTTTTTATTTGGTGCATGCGTGTATTTAGCTGCCGTGATTGTGCGCTGGTAGGTAGAATTTTTTTATTATTCTTTTCGTTGTTTGTTCAGATAATAAATGGTAAACACACAAGCTGCGCAGATGGCCAATTGGATGTTGATAGTTCTATTGTAAGTTGTGGCCGCGGGGAATACAAGACATTGGTTATGTAAATCTGGCATGGATTCGATCTTGACGGCCGGGCGCGGGTTCAAATCCCAGAGATGACAGTTTACCATGCTCCCCGTCCCGCCCCCCCCCCCACCCTCTTGGTGTCTCGATGACCCCAGTATAACATCTAATATAAATGTGCCACCTATTTAAAATAATAATAATAATTAATAAGTAAACAAAATCGTCCATATGGTGATTACGACAGGCCTACCGCAAAATGAAGGGGAGGGGGGGAGGAGGCTGAAAAGTTGTTGGGACACGGACGCTTTCCATAGTCTGCTGTAAAATGACAGAGTCTTTTGGAAAAGTGGGCTTCAATCGTCAGAGATAGTCAGCCTCCCCCCCCCCCCCAAAGTTTGTTGCGGGTGGGCCCGATAAAAAGCGGAAACATCTCTTTTTTTTTTTGTTTTGCGTAACATCACAGTGTGTAGAATAGTATAGATAGTAGAATTACATCATCGTTGTAAATCGGTAGCGTATGAGATGTAGTGCGGGTTGTGCGGCCGCATAGAGCGCTGGACGAAAAGTGGCGCCGAAAGAGCGCTGTTAAATGGGAGAAAGGCGCCAAAAAAAAATTTAACCCGCTCAGGCGCCACACTAGCTAGCTACGGTTGTGTGTGTATTCAAGCCAATAATTCTGTTGTTGTTGTTGATTTTACATTAAATCCAGCTGGATAAAATATGTTTATTATGAGAGCCACTCTCTGAATTTTTTTTTTATTTAATGAAAAAAATAAATACTGAAAGATCCACACAAAACTCAACGAAGAGCCAGGCACAGCAGCCATTTCAACCCCGCATTTAATGTAATAATAATAATGTATGAAGTGGGGACATGAGAGTTCCGGTTATTGTTAAAACCTTGTTCGCATATTTGATTTCGGGGGGGGGGGCGGTGGTCCAGGAGTTAGTTATAATATAGATTTGTATTGGTGGAGGCGGGACATTTTTTTTTCGGTTTTTTAAATTGGTATTATTTATTTATTTATCTTTTTTTTTTTGGGGGGGGGGGTGGAATAGGGTGGGGGAACATTTAACGTAATATTAAGTTGTACACTTTTCGTCAAGGTAATGTTTAGGGAGTAAAATGAATAGAATGAAATAAGAGCTGACTCATTGAAAGCCCCAACTTCAACTCAAAGAAGAATCGCGTGCTGCTATATGGGGAAGCCGCATTCAGCCACCATTTGGTATAAAGTCTTCACCTACTGCTCTCGACTCATCGTATGACGCCCGTCTGAGAGCCCCCCCCCCTCCCCGCGAACTGCTACGGCCGCCCCTGAACGAATTAGGCAATGTGTGTGTGTGTGGGGCGGGGGGCGATTTTAAATACGACTAAAGTCTGACCGCTAGCAGTGCCGGAGCTAGCTTTTGTTGTGCGCATTACATTTGTTTTTTATTTTTGGCGCCCTCATTCTAATCTGAAAAGTGCCCCCCTGCCTAGTTCGGCGCCCTTTGCGGCCATACAACCCCCACCACACACACACACATTACAATTCCTACACTACTGACTTCTAGTAATATATTTGTAAAGGAGTGCGGGGGGGGGGGGGGTGAAAAGCTCGTAGTAGTGACTAGTCAACAGCACGACATCTGCACAAGGCATGACTAGTGACCTTGACCTGTAGACTGGTGGTCTGGAACGGTGGATATACAGTGCAGAATGAATGATTTGATATCAACAAAAACTTTTTTGATCATACACTACGTTGTTGTTGGTGTTGTTGAAGTCTGGAATATCGCTTCTTATTTTTTTAAGACCAGCAAAAAATGTGGAGGTGGGCGCGAGGGGGGCGCGCTCACAAAAGCCGCCGCAGTCGAAATTTTTTTTTAAACTCTTCTATTCAAAACTAAAAATGATAATTAATAAAGAATTGAGAACAGAACAGATTATTATTATTATTATTATTATTATTATTATTATGAGTTCGACAGTCTTTTTTGTAACTTTAGTTATGTATTGATGATACAAGAGAAAGACTGCTGATTGAGTCAAACTCAGTCTCAAACCAGCATCCAAAAAAATTCATTGGATTTGGAAAAATTATATATTATGCGGCCCGTTTGCATGTACAAGTTACGATCCTATGTCGATGTTAATTCTCTTTGTTTGGAGTTTTTGCTATATTTTTTGAAATTTTATTCCGATTGTTTGATTTGAATCTAGTGATATTAAATCGGTTTTATTGCTCCAGAATATTAGTTAGAGCTGCTTGACCTACAAGTAGATTATGACCTGAAGGAGAAGTTGAAGTCAGTTATTTGAGTGTGAATGTGAAATAAAAAGACAAATTATTTAAATTCTTATTTTTATACGTAGTAAATTGTAATTAAGTAGATAAAATATATATGCGGCCGATAACAATCATTTTTTTTTCAATGTGGCCCTCTTTAGAAAAAGTTTGCCCTCCCCTGCGTTACTGTATGGCCAGTGTATGGCTTGTTTTCAAAAAATGGCTTAATCAGAGCCGTAGCTAGCTATTGTGTACACTCTAGTTACATTTTAGGTGCCCTCTTTCAATGACTTCTTATACATAGTCATACTGGGCTGATGCTTAGGCAGGGCCGCTTTATCATATAGCCACAGTAGGCACTGTGCCTAGGGCCTACGGACTTTTCAAGGGCCTACGAAAGCCAGAACATAAAGTGAAAACAAGTTCAGAATGCCAATAAAATTTAATAATATTTGTATTAAAGTAACTATATATAACCGTGTGAGATAAGCACCTGAGCTAGTCAAGCTGCAGTGCTGTAGATCTGTAAATTACACCATGTTAACTTTTCGACTCTTTCGACTCTTTGTCTTAGTAAAGTCACATATGACGTCCTCAAAGTTTATTTAGATTTTCAAATCGCAAAGAAGTGCGGGTGCATTCTTGAAAAATATTTAAAATGAAGATAGGGAGGGCCTACGACTTTGAAAGTGCCTAGGGCCTACGATGACCTTAAAACGGCCCTGCACACACACACACACACACACACACACACACACACACACACACACATATATATATATATATATATATATATATATATATATATATAAAACTAAACATAACTTTATGGGTTTGGATTTGTTATGTACCATTGTAAGGACAGTGAAAATAGATAGATAGACATAGATAGATAGACAGTCATATTGTTAGATAGATAGACAGATAGATTGAGTGATAGATTGATAGACAGATAATTTAGACAAACTAATTGCACGGACAGTGAAAATAGGTCAGGACTGATGATTAATAGCAGCAGCGTGTAGAGTTAGGTATTACGTAATTAGACAGGTGGGAAGGGACAGCGTTGGTCGGTTGTAGGGACGCGGAGATATACAGGACACGACAGAAAGAGACGGGGACAGTGTAGTTTTTGTTAAGTTTGAAGAAGGTAGGGAATTAAGAAGAAACGAAGGAGCTAATAAAGAAGTGTGTGATTATGTTCAAAGAATTGATATTGTGAAGCTATAGTGTTGATTTAACTTTTGTTAAGTGCTTAGAGTAAATAAAGTGAAGTGATTGCTCATATTTAAATCAAATCGACTTGTCGTATTTATTAGAAGTATTTATGATAAAGAAGTGTTGTTAACTTGTTTTAATTGTGTGTGAAATTAAATGAAGAAATAAAGACACAATAGTCATCCCTGACAACCATAATGATATTTTAAGAGCAATCTAGATTTACATAAAAAAAATTCTCTATTTATGGGTTGGGTAAGGGGAGGGTGTATGAACAGCAGTTTAACCATTTCCAGTCTAAATGTTACCCCGTTGGTTTCTTTAGAATACACACAGTCTCCAACACATATGCTGAAAAAAAAAATCCAGAAAAAAGGTCTTCTTTGCGTTCATCTCCTTGTAATGTCGTTATGGTTGACTGAGTTACAAGCCTTCCATCAGTTTATTTCTATGAAGCATAACGTCTTTCACCAAACAGAGGGGAAATTTAAATTTTACTTTAATTTTTTTTTTTTTTTGTAGAAAAAACAGGAACTAATTATCATATCAACTTATTTCTATCTGTCCGTTCGTCTGTCTGTCTGTGTATTTCAGTTTGTCTGTTTGTCTATCTATCTGTCCATCTATCTATCAATCTATCGATCGATCTATCTATCATCTCTCTCCCCTCTCTCTCTCTCTTTATCTTCTCTCTCTCTCTCTCTCTCTCTCTCTCACTCTCTCTATCTATCTATCTATCTATCTATCTATCTATCTATCTATCTATCTATCTATCTAATTATTTATTAGTCTGTCAGTTTATTGATGCCCTAACCAAGTGGTCGGCAAACTTATCAGCCAAAGAGCCAAATATGAACATTACAACAATTTAAAAAAAAATTGGGAGCCAAATCTGCTTGTTTAGTAAACTTTTATTACACTAAATAAGTAGTACGCTAAATAAGTTGTATACTAAATAAAACTAAATGCCAGAGCCGCACTTAAGGAGCCAAAGAGCCACATGCGGCTCCGGAGCCGCACTTTGCCGACCACTGCCCTAACCAATGAAAACAATTACACGGCACGCGTGCCGAAACTTGGTTAGCTTAAGCATATCCCTGAAACGCCAAACCATTCAAATTTCAGCACACACACACACACACACAAATTATTTTATAAATACTAAGTATATAATCCAATCATAAGGCACTAGCACTCAAAAAATAAATAAATCATTTACGCTAAGTTAGCTTTAATATTTGGCCAGTCAATAAAATCCCACTGGTCACCCATGCCCCAAACCCTTTCTGCTTTACTGATTACGTTCAGATATGTCATGTAATATTAACGCAGTTTATTTCGCGGTTTTCGGTACTTTTAGAAGTTGCATTTTTTTTTTTTCATTTTTAGATCTTGAATATAAACATACATTATCCTCTGACATCAAGTCTGAAAACTGTGCAGAGCCAGGTAATCTTAGTTGCTGCAATATTTCAAACCAATTGGTCTGAAGATGTACGAAAGTCAAGAACATAACAAAGTCAACAAACACTAGTTGATATTTCAGGGCGTCACGTAGACATTCTCGATTTCATTTTCTCTGGTGATTTATTTCGTCTGTAAACCTTTCACATTATTATTCAACAGAGATGGGTAACTTGTACCTTGGGTAATTTACTGGTAAGATGGACTGTGGAAAGAGGTGTAGCAGATTGCAAAATATTATACGAAATGTGTTACTTTCGTCTTAAAAAAGATTTCTACCGAGTAAGGAAGTATTAACCTATAAAACAAAAACATCAGACATCGAAGATGTATTTACCAAATATATATTGTTTTTTTTTAAGTTGTTTCATACATGTTTGGGGACAATGATTGAAAAGATAAATCTGGAAACAGACAATGAGCTTGTTGCAAGTTTTGCAAATGTTAATTATTTCTCTCCATCTGTGTTTCTCTTTTTATTTGGCACACATTCAAAAAGCTAATTTATGTTTACTACAATAATACAACGATGGGACAAGTCCACATGTTATATCCTTTTCACTACTGTTAATTAAAAATAAATGAATGTTGTAGATGATGGTATAAGATGTCATTCTAGAACTAAATTTACAAAAGCCAAAAGTCGGAAAACTCATACCGTCGAATTATATTTTTTTTTTTTAAATAACTCATAAATATTGTAAAATATTGTGATTAGTTTTAAATAAACAAAAATGAAAAAAAAATTGGAAAAATATATAGGCCAGCTGTGCTTATAAGATAAAACGGCCCTGTATATTAAATATGTAGTGGTGAGGCAGGGAGAAACACATAGGCTACATTGTTATTAGAGGACAGACACGAAACACATACATTGTTATTAGAGGACAGACACGAAACACATACATTGTTATTAGAGGACAGACACGAAACACATACATTGTTATTAGAGGACAGACACGGAGTTCGGGGGGGGGGGGGTGTTTGTGGATCATGGTCGCTAAAAACCGTAACATGTTTTAGACGGGAGGGGGCTCCAAAATCAAATATTATCTCTGCGTGTGGCCCGAAATTCTTAAAACCACTGTGCTCCCCTAAAAAGACGCCAGTGGCCTTAGTTTTTACAAGAAACATGATGTGGTTCTTATGTTTACATATGGTTATATAATAACTGTTATAGCTTCATCAACGCTTGATATGTATTGTATCCGAATAACTGTGCAATAAATAACGAATATAGCGATTCTCTTTCATGGCAATGTATCTTGGCCACTTTGGCAGATGAAGGGATGATTGGCTTTCGCCTCGCCTATGCCTTACGAATAGCTATTATATAGACTGCTACATTTTATTTTTACAATGAATTTCGGAATTTTCTCTTTCCAAGCTAATTTTCCATCATTATATTAATGATATGCTATACCTTTTGTCTTATAATACGTATTATTTGTTATTTCATATAAGCAATTGCGCTTCAACATTTTTAGTCTCGTTCCTGTACAAATACGGCCACTTTCACATGTTCATATTTTTTTTTTTCGCACTGAAAGATTTTTTTTTTAATTATGATTTAATGTTGAATGACCTGAATGGCCTCTTTCCCCTTTAGCCTCCCCATGACAAAAGATAAAATAACAATGTAAATCAATTAGAAGTCTTTATAAGATCAGTGTTAGTTGTTTGATTGCACTTTAGTGTTGTTGTCTAAACACCTCACTGCAGTCAACGCCATCTGAGAATGTGACCCACATCTTTGGCCTTACCTTGGAAACCATCCTCGCAAATACTTTGTTTAGCTTTGACTGGGCCAAAGGATTAAGCTAAAATGGGTTAAAGTTCTTCCTATCTTAAGTAAACTTGGTAAACTAATCATTAATTTGACAGTTTAATAATGGACGAGTAATCAATTTATTTGACAGCTTTACCGTGACGTAAATCTATTAAATGTAAACAAAAATAATATAATCATAGTCAGCAACTTTCTTAAATAGTAAACCGACAAAAATTGGTTTTAGTGAAAGAATCCTTAAATACATAATCGTCTAACCCGTGTGTCTCCCTCAGGTAGTTTTTATATCGTGCGGTGAATGCGTTGTATTTCATATATTTCTTTGTTATTTCTGTTCATATCGTATTCTGTTCATGACAATAAGGGCCACGTGTTCATTTCTATTGCAGTACATGTATTTCGTATTTTTCTTTGTTATCCCTTCTGTCGGATTTCGTTCAGCCAGCTTCAGCAGGCTTTTCCACTAGTTTTCATTTAAAAAGCAACGTTTTTTTTTTCAGGAGTTATTACCAGTATTCATACTAATAATTAACGATATCTATTATGCTATTAAAGTGTAGTTCGAGTTAAAGTTGGTAGTTGCAATACATTTCATATTATCATATCCATGACGAACGTTTACAATGTGTACATTGTAAGGTAATAACTTATTAACACTCTGTTTTCTCGACCTTGGCACCTGGCAACACTCAACATGTAACTGCCTTCACAGAAAAAAAACAAGCAATTAAGCCTGTTCCATTCTGGACACAGGACGTGTTAGCGCATTTTCATGTTATCTTTCAGTAAATATTTGTAAATTTTGGAAATGTTATAAATTCAATTGTGTAATGCATATATATGAAAAAAGATATTAAAAGGACAAGTAAGTCATGTTGAATAACTGTTACAAAAATAAATAATGATTACGCCCCTTTGATTAGCTTTTATTATTTATATTTAAAATATAAGCAAAACGGTACATAACAAACTCTTATATTTTGGCCCTGAGAGGTCAAATCGCGAAATGGACTTTTGATGTACACTTGGCAGGCCAAGACCTACACAATGATATATACATCATGGGTCTAGGACTTATGGTTGCTGAGATATAGGGCGGTCCATTATTAATATAGCTTATATAGTAAAAAAACGGTACTTTATAAGGTCCCTTTTACGGCCCTGAGAGGTCAGATCGCGAAATGGAAAAAAGTCATTTCTTGGAAGGCCAAGACCTACAAAATGATATATACATCATGGGTCTAGGACTTATGGTTGCTGAGATATAGGGCGGTCCATTATTAATATAGCTTATATAGTAAAAAAACGGTACTTTATAAGGCCCCTTTTACGGCCCTGAGAGGTCAGATCGCGAAATGGAAAAAAGTCATTTCTTGGAAGGCCAAGACCTACAAAATGATATATACATCATGGGTCTAGGACTTATGGTTGTTGAGATCTAGGGTGATGACAGACAGACAGACAGACAGACAAAACGGGGACAATAGAGCATTTTTTTTCGAAAATGCTCTAAAAAGAAAACACGGTTGCAATGTATTCTTATAAACGTATGAGATTTTCTTTTTTTGTTTCGAACTTTAAAACTTCATTGTTTATATATTAATGTTTGTAAATAAATAGTCTACTCTAGAGAAAAAATTATGACTCTTTTAAATGTGTATGTACATTTTATTAAATGGTTTAGCCCTAATGCATACCACAATATTTAAGGTGGGGGTGGGTTGATTAGGATTAGTTGTATGTGATTGGGGGGAGGGGGGCAGCGGACCTGATTATTACCGGTACGTTTGTACAAGCCATGCCAGGAGACAGTCAACTGTGTGTGCATGATGTTTCCCAGTGCTCAATCTGTTCTCATTTACAACAGAAGGTCACTCATTATTGATACCATTTTTTTTTAAACATTGCATTTTTTGTTCTAAACAATGTGGCTGTTTTTTTATGTAAGGCTTCTATATTTATGCGCACTTTTGTGTTTCCGTACTTCAAATAGATTAGGGTTAAAACATATAGTGGCATCCAGCATAAATCTGCGCTTGAATTTTTTTTTTCAGCAAGCATATAAATGCAAATGAAATGTGTAATTTTAACAGGTTTATTTATTATTAGTGTTTTGTTTATTAATATTTCCCAGGATTTCTGTGATTCTTTGTTGTAATGTTGGCCAGTGACCGTTAATTTGTCAAGTGAGTAAGCCAAAATAATATTTCGTGTTTCCCTTAAATGTAAATAGGCCTATATATTATTCATTAACCAAAGTAATACATTTAAAAAGTACCGTGCGTTAAAGTAAACGTATTTTGTTTACAAATATTAATTTTGTAATAAATGTAAACAACTAATAAAACAATTTATTTGATAGTAATGTTGCTGTTGTTTTGTAAATAAAGTTTTTTAAATGTGTGTTTTAAAATAAACATATTTAAATCTTCTATATAGAATAAACTTTATAAAAACAAAGTAGTATTATAAATGATATCAGTGAAATCAGAAATGACATGCTATGAATTTAAATGAAATATTAAATTTATTAAAATCACAACATAAACAGATTTCTTACCAGTGATACTGCAAATCTTATTCTAGTCCTTGTCATCTTAAATCTGTTTTTTCTCATCCATACTTACTTAGATTAAACTTAAGTCACGTTATTTAATACATAGGCCTTACTTATAAGTTATAAAAAATATAACTTGTTTTCAGGGCCGTTTTAAGGTCATCGTAGGCCCTAGGCACTTTCAAAGTCGTAGGCCCTCCCCATCTTCATTTTTAATATTTTTCAAGAATGCACCGCACTTCTTTGCAATTTGAAATCTAAATAAACTTTGAGTCATATGTGACTTTGCTAAGACAAAGAGCCGAAAAGTTAACATGGTGTAATTTACAGATCTACAGCACTGCAGCTTGACGTGCTCATCTCACACGGTTATGAATAGTTACTTTAATACAAACATTACATTTTATTGGCATTCTGTTATGTTCTGGCTTTCGTAGGCCCTTGAAAAGTCCGTAGGCTCTAAGCACAGTGCCTACTGTGCCTAGTTGATAAAGCGGCCCTGCTTGTTTTATGTAATATCGATGTAGGTTTCAAAGAACTAGTAACTATATAACTGTATGGTTGTCTTTTTTTTTTTATTTTCTTCTAGAAAGTTATTGGATTTGTACTAAGGATTGAAGCTGCACTTCAACATCCCAGAATCGCCACTCTGAGGGGGGGGGGAACTTTTTACGATGACATCATATTATGGCATTGGCGTCATGTCTGGGACTTCCCTGGATGGCCTTGACCTGTGTTTCGCTGAGTTTACAGGTGATTCTGAAACTGACGTTTGGGGCTATCGGATTGAGCAGGCAGTCACAGTCTCATACAGTAAAAATATGCAAGAAAGATTAGGAAAAGCCACAACCTTATCTGGAATTGTAAGTATTAGGAATTTTAAACAGTGCATACCCTATAAAGTTTCAGATATAAAAAGGTTGTAAAATTTATTATCTAAATAATTATAGAAGTCATATAGTTAAGCACATCTCTTGCTGAACTCATTTTCCAAGTACATGTAGTTTTAAAAAAAAAAATTCTTTCAGATTATTTCATTTTAACAATGCAATAAATCAGTGTTTCTCAAACTTTTACCATTTGAAACCCACTAAAATAAACCTTTTCAGTTTTCACAACCCCAACCCACCTTTAAGAAATAGTTACATAAAGAAAAGTGAAATGTTATTATATACATTCTTCATTAAGTGATTTCATGTATGCCTATTTAAATTTATGGCCACCCATCTGAAATCAACTGCATTTTGAGAGTCACTGCAATATATGAATAATTACAATACAGTCAAAAATATTGCTTATGTTGAGAGATTGTATTTTATAATTGTAGTGTGTATTACAGAAAACATTTTCAGTCCTTAATTTATTCCTCATTAATTTTTTTTTTAAACCAGGCCACCAAATTTGTTTTTTTTTAAAAGCTAAAATTTGATCTTAAATAGGAATTGGTCACGCTTCACATAGACTACAGCCATTTTGTTGGTCAGTGTTTGGAAAAGTTCATATTGAGTAGAAGTCTTCACCCAGACTTTATATCATCCCACGGGCACACAGTTTTCCATCAGCCAGACAAAGGCATTACATTTCAATTAGGAGATGGTGAGATCATTTCATCATATATCAGGTAAATTTAATATCAGGTGAATTTAATATCAGGTAAATTTAATTTGGTTTACATTCCATATAAAGCTTCATATCATCTGTTATCTTATAAACCTCTTCAGGGATGGGGTATTATATAAATTAATCTTATATTCAACATATAAAAGCTGTTGGGATAATCTAGCAGTGCCCTTTCTAGAAAACTCTCCCCACCTCCATAGCCTAGTTTCCAGTGTCTATAGAAACACCAAAAAGAACATAAGTAAATGATTTAGCTAAAGCTTGAACCTTAGACTGCATCCTAAAACTTTTCTTAGGTTTTTTTTTTGGACCTGGACAAAGGTACATTTGGGGAGGCCTATGCAAATGAGGGGTTCTAGGAAGAAAATCTTGGGTCTTTAATAACCTTTTGACCACCTTCCTAACTCTTAAACATATCATATTAGATAACTGCAAAAAAAAAGTCCTTAGCAGTTATGGCCCTGGATAGTCTATCCATGAGAACATCTCAGCATGTACCACACTGATCTGGTTCACAGCTTCACAAAATAGTTTGTCATCCAAAAGCACTGACACTGGTTCTTATTTTTTCCAAAAATATATTTTTCTTAAGAAGTTCAATTTACATTTGAAATTAAAAAATGTACTCACTTTCATTCAATATTTTCAGTTGTCATTTCAACAGAAGTAACAGAAATTTTTTTTTGTAAATTTACAGGTGTCCATTTATTTGTAATTTTCGATCCAAAGACGTGTCTTTAGGAGGTCAAGGGGCACCTTTAGTTCCCTGTGGGGAGAAGTTTTTGTTTCAACAAACAGATTTGTGTATCAACCTTGGTGGCATTGCCAATGTTGGGTGCAAGGTCAGTGAAAATGTCAATTATAATAGTGTCATAACTTTTTTAGTCTTGACCTTCTATTGAATAGCATTCTAAATCTAGTCAAATATAATTTCAAATAAATTTTAGCTTTTCATGCCTAATTTTATTAAGTTATAATTTTTTCAGTGTGGAAAAAAAAACATGATTTTTTTTTAATCAATGCGCAGTTTAAAGTTTAATTGATTAGATTTTTTATGTAAAGGTCTGTCTATAAGCATACTTAAATATTTCCTAACTTATATTTTCCAAATATGTTTGTGAATTGCAATTCATATAAACCTCTCATTTAAAGATTTGTATGTACTGAGCCATCATATTTTTTCATGGTAATGTATTACATTGACTTCTAGCTCTGTTAGCTAACAGCATAACTAATTGTTGCTTTTTGTTTCTTTGCTGGAAGGGTGACAAAGGTTTTGATGTTTGTCCCTGTAACATGGTCTTGAATCATTTGACCTCACTTCATGATCCTGAACTTAATTTTGACAAAGGGGGACAGCTGGCTGCTACTGGAAATATCATTCCATCTATCTTGGAAAAACTTGATGAATTGGACTACTATAAACAAACTGGCCCAAGGTCTCTGGGATTTGAGTGGACCTCTAATAAGGTTTTTCCAATCCTTAATGTGAGTACCATTATTAAAAAAAAACTGTTTCATTAATACAATTGTATACCTTATTACTTTTATTTGTTTCCATCATTGAACTATTAATTGCCTTTTTTTTATAGGGGCTTCATCAAAAGATAAAAAACATCTAGCTTTAGTCAAAAAAATATTTTTTAATAAAATGAGGTTTGGAAATAAAAATGGCACTTTAATAGTGTAGGTAAAGTAAAAAATTGTTAATTGAAATAAACCCATGGGTGAAGCAGAAAGAGTGGATTGACATAGTCCTTGAGTGAAGCTGAAGGTGATTATTGAAATAGCCCAAGGCTTTATGGAGAAAGTGAGTATTGAAATAGCCCAAAGGTTTAAGCAGAAAGTGAGTTTTGACATATCCTATGGGTGAAGTAGAAAGTGAGTAATGAAATAGTTCTTAACATTCCTCATAGCCTCAAGAATCTACCGTATTAGCAAGTTGTTTTTTTTTTAATATATTTTTTTTAGAAAACCTCCTTACCGATAATATTTTCACGTCTGTTATTTTCAGTCTCATGAGCACACTATTCCAGACCTACTTCGAACCTTTGTGGAACACATCACAGATCATATCACCAGCTGTTGCATCAAGGCCATCAATAAACCTTCTGGCACTGTTTTAGTCACAGGAGGTGGTGCTTACAACACAACCCTGATGCTTGATTTGAAGCAAAAGCTTGCTAAACATAATATCAAGGTAGGTATTTTTCTTTTCATTTAGAACTGATTCAGCAAAAAAGAAAATTATTTTCAAGAAAGATTTTAACACCTTTAAAAAAAAAAGAAAAATAGTGTGTTTTATAATATAATATATATGTCATGGTTGAGGTACTGCTGAGTTCTGACTGTGGTGACTATAATTAGTGTGACTTTTTGGCGCCCAATCAGGATTGTGTAAGTTACATTTTTGCTGTGAGCCCAATCTGCATTGTGTTACACTTTGGCTGTGAGCCCAATCTGGATTATGAAAGTTACACTTGGGTTGTGGGCTCTATCTTCAAGCTATAGGTTAAGAGTTTGAGTCATGGCAAGTCTTGTCACTCACCAATGTCTGCCGTGGTGTCTCCCTGGCCAAGGCACATTCGGCTTTGGTGAGGATAAAAAAATCATCAGTATACAAATATCATATTAGTTGTTGATTGGATCAAGAGTTAAACATCTCATCTTTAAGGGACATCCATAATAGTTATGTACAGTAAGGGGATTTCACAAGATTCTTGTCTAGATAAAAATAAAATTAAAAAAAATGGTTTAAAAACATGTAAAAAAATATAAATGTTAGTGCCCATCTAAATGTATAGGTCATTTCTTTCTTTCTTGCTGTTCTGAACACTTATGCACGGGTGCTGCACTTCCATAATTATTTTGATATCATAATCACAAGGTATAGTCACTAAGAATAGTAAGAAACCTTCATTCACCTCTTTTCCCCCTCATTAAAACTCATCCTCAGTTATATTTTAGCTAAATGTTTTTACCAAATTTACTCTTCAAAGTCTAATAGACTGTTTTTACCATGCATATCTGCAGGTTATTGAGACGGAAAATGAGATAGTGGAATATAAAGAAGCTTTGATATTTGCTTTCCTCGGGCTCAGGTCATTGCTCAACATGGAGAATGTTTTCAGTTCAGTGACCGGCAGTAAAACGGACAGTGTATCGGGTAGTATTCACCATGGTACGAACTGTAACAGCACTCCTAGCTTACAGGACAGATTCAATTTCATGATACGTAAGAAAAGTCTGGGTGTCAATGAACTGAGGATTATAAGGGAGAAATAAAAAGGAAACTTGAGCATGACTCGGGCGTCTTCTGATTGGTGCTTCATTTTTTCTTAACTGGGTTACTTTTGTCAAGCTGTATGGCTGTTGTTGTTTTTTTTTTTATTTTTGTAAATGGCATCTTTTTACGTAGTTGATGATTTTGTATCTATAAAAAGTTTGAAGTGCAGGTCAAGGCTAGCTACTACAAAGCTCTAGCGACTAAGTATAATTGAGTCGTATAATAAAGAAAACAATTGATATTAAGAATTTTAGTTTTCATTGATTAATGCAAGAGAAATGACATAATTTTTTGTACAGATTTTATTAGAATACTTGGGAGTTATTTGACCTGGCTAAATCTGCTATAAAAAAAATTCATATGAAGGTAACATTATTTTATTTATTTTTAGCGTAGATTATGTATAGCATATGTACCCATTTCTATATGTGAGATTTATTGTTTTAAATGCTTTTGATAAACAACTGATATTTCATATTTTCAATCTGTTGGCTTTAAACAAGGTCCCTTTCTAGTTCAGTTAAACATCCAAGTTAGTTTAACAGCCATGTTAAAATCCAATGCAAACCAATCAATGTAGTAATCAATGTATTGTACTGTTTGTGGTCAGCACATGGTCTCAAAAGTAGTTGTTGATTAGCTGTTAATAATGTTACTGCACTGTCAGAGTTTTACAAAAATTAAAGAATACTATGTACATTATTAATGTAATAAGTCAAAAAAATGTTTTGGTAGCATGTTGGCCAGAAATTTTTTTTTTTAAATTTTTGCAGATGTGCATGTAGGCTTTGTCCCACAAGTCCACCCAGCTTTAAATGGGTACCTGACTTTAAGTTAGAGAAATAACGGTGGCTGGGCGTTGTGCTAATCACACAAAACCGTCATAAGGCGAGGTTATAGAAACAGATGAATTGTACACTTCATCTGCCCTGATGGCCTGTTAGGGCTAAGGGAACTTTACTTTTACATGTAGGCCTATAATCAAATTAATTCTTCTTACAAATTCAAAAAAAAAAATCCATATTTAAAGTATTAAAAATGTCTTCAATGTATCTTTTTTTTAAATTTAATAATATAATACGTCACTTATAATTTTAAAAAGGGACAAGGTTGGATTGCTCAACAATCTCCACTGTCATATTTTTTAAAATTCATATTTTTTAATTTCTTTGATGTTTTGCGTCTTTCTCTACAGTAATTTTTGTCAAAGATATTTTTATATTATGTTTCCAAGTTTCTTATTTTACAAAATAAATGTCAATGAAATATGGTCTTCTACTTATGTTTTTTTTATAATATCAAGTACGTTTTATTTCAGAGATAAGCAATGTTCAATGAAAACTGTATGCATGTATAGTTATAATAATCTCAACCCTCATCATAACATACATTTTAAATGAACTAGTTCAAGTACTTCAGAAGACCTAGACAAAAATGTTCTTTTCACCTTTTCTAAAAAAAAATTTCTATAAACTGGTGTAACCATAGAATGTAAATTTTACAGAATGCACAGTCTTTATTTTTTTTTAAATTCCCCATTGTCCAGTATATTGTTTCTCCCTTAACTCTTGTACAACAAAAGCTAAATGATTTTTTAATTGAAAGTATTTAAAAGCTATAAAATATTCACTAGATGAAATTTTTTTGGAGCAATTATATACATAACTTAATCATTAGATATACTGGTAACTGATTTAATATACTAATGCATGCATTGTTATACAATAAGATTGATACTCTCATCCTAAAATAGCATTCCTAGTGAAAGCAGAATTCTGAGATAAATTTATCAATTTAAAAAAAAAACACAATAAAATTACAATAAATGATGTTAATTAAGCCATGGTAGAATTATATACAACAGAATTTTTTTGGTTATCCAATGGGTTATAGTTTATGCAATAGTAGTCTGAAATACCAATTGAAAAAGTAGGTTGTGCATTGAGTTCAGTTTCTATTCAGTGGTTCCAGACACAAGTATTGTTAAAACTATAAATCTTGATCATTTCTGGTATGTGTAAA
This sequence comes from Bulinus truncatus, assembly GCA_021962125.1. Lineage (NCBI taxonomy): Eukaryota > Metazoa > Mollusca > Gastropoda > Planorbidae > Bulinus > Bulinus truncatus. The sequence goes on from JAGDYQ010000022.1 coordinate 7,771,761, forward strand.
GATATGACACAAATAATCATAAACTTCATTCTTTAACTATTTCCATTTAGAATCAGAAAGTAAAACAAAAATGTACAGGGACAAAAGCATATCACCAGTGTTCTGCAGTTTTATTTCAGATGTAAATTAAGTAGAGACATCATTATAAAAACACAACACAGAAAAAAAAACTTTAAAAAAGTTCAATTAAATCAAGACAAACTTTACAATGGAACAGCGAGAATGACATTAAGTATAATGTAGACAATATCATTTCATAAATAATATCACAAATAAATAAAGACATGAAATTTAAAAAAAAAATGTAAATATCTTTTATAGCTTCGTAAATAGTCGAAAACTGTTTTAATATATGAATGAAATATTTCTATGTACATGCTGTGTGAATAGAAATATGTACATCACTTTAACAAGTCACAAAATTATTCACAAGAAGATCAAATTCACACTGTTTTAAAAAAACATGGCAAAATCTGTAACAAACTCTGCAATCTTATAGTAAACATTGCACAAAATCCCTTTGTAATATTTACATTTTGAAATGATCATTTTTGTCATCAATCAAAAAGCCTATAATGTGTTTATCAAGCAAAGCAAATTGTAACAGACGTAAAAAAAAAAAACAACTAACAATAATTCTCTGTGTGAAAAAAAAAACCGAAGCTGTCTTCAACTTCAGCAGTTACTCCTTTAGACCATCTATGTATCTTTTTAATTCATGATAAATAACTTTTTTTATTATGGATACCATCAAAATTTTTTAGTAAATAAATATATGAAAAAAAATTATTTCGATAAAGGCCTTGTTTGAATGTTCATTTACAAATACAGATAAATACTTTTGTAAAAATATTCATTGGAAAAAAAAAAAAAATCGACACAACCAATTTATACCCATCGGGAATAACAAAAACAGTTCACTGTACATGAAGGCAAAGATTTTAAAAAAAAAAGTCATTATATTTCAACTGTACAACCTGAACATTGATACCATTTTACAACAGTCAGAAGTGACAGAAATAAATGTGCACCCCTCTCATGAACATTGCTTTTTTTCCACTGCTAATATATTTGGATTTATATTATAATTTACTCTAGCTTCTATCAACTATAACATTAATAGTTTTACTGTGGAGAGATTCAGTGCCATTAACAAACATATAAAGCAAAAAACAAAAATGAAATCAACGACGAAGCTTAAAAATAAACTTTAACCGTTGTATTATTTGTTGACAAAAGTTTTTTTTTTTCTCTACAAGAGTCAAGAGACTGAAATAAAGGAAAAAAACAACTTGTGTTCCTTTTTTTAGGAGTGCAGCGGAGCCCTCTTCTGCATCCCCAAAGCTGAGGTGCAATGGCTATGGTGGCACCACAAGGGCCTCAGGTCATTTGAGTTATAGTAAGCTTCCCCACGTCAGAGAGATTCTTTAGTTAAGTATCTCAGGATCTATCTTTTAAACTTCCCTCTCACCCATACTGGCCTCTCTTTAATAAACACGTTTTGCTTTATGGCCAGACTTTTTTGATCACATGAGCCAAACAGAATTCTCAAGGCCACTTTTAATCACAAGTCCTTAATCTAAGGGTAAGCAAACGTAGTTTCTGAGGATTCACTGATTAAACGGGCATACAGGTAGTTCAAACTAATAGTTGTGGTCATTTACAATGTCCTTCTTTTTTTTTTGATTTCTTATACTTCTCTATAATGTGATTCTGTTGATGGGAATGTAAAAACAACATCTCAGACATGAACAGCAGAATGTGTTAAATTGTTACAGCAAACAATTACCACGTGATGGTGCTTTTTATTGCTTGTCCAACAGTGTGATTATTAGGAAAAAATAAGTTAAAGAAAACACAATCTGAAAGCAAAAATGGTTGATGAAAACTCATTCTGAATGCAGTGTATAAATAAGCTTAAAAAAAAAAAAAAGCAAACATAAAAATATGTGAGGATTTCTTTGGCATGCGACAGTCTGTTGTATGTAGGCCATGAAAGAAAAAGGTTTCAAAGTTTAACAATAAAAATATAAAATTATTATTTTATACATCTACTTTAAAATGAAGCATACACAATGAGCAGTTCATTTAATCCAGAGTGAAATGCACATGCTAATTACCTTACTCCAAATTAAATGCTCAATGATTTATTTTACATTTGAATCTAACAAGCTACCAGATGTTCAATAAATGGCAATAAATGTTTATCTATTGAAAGTATTTTTGTTTGTTGTTCGTATTAAAACATTTTAGTGGCAGTTTTTTTTTTTTTTTTTACCATTTCAATTCATTTAATACTTCCCGTTGTTTAATATTAAACAGCAATCAGGTGCTCAACTTAGTCAAAAAAAAACCCCAGAAAAACCCAGCACATTAGAAGGACATGTAGATAGAATCCGTTTCTTAGAGAAACACAATTACACACACACAAAAACAAAATGATTCCTGAGCTTTAAAGAAGCATACTTTCAATTTTACTGCAATTCATGGCAGATGGAGACCGGTGAAATCAGTCAGACATATCTACATTGGTTGTGTTGGCGTCAGACGAGCTGCAGGACACGCCCAGAAAATGAAGGGTCTGTTGTTGTTGGTGCTGTTGTTGTTGTTGCTGGGACTGACCAGTTAACATGTCCATGTTGATGGGGGAAAGGAAAATCTGGTTGGGGCTAGAACTCATCATGGCTAGCTGAGGGCTGGAGTTGAGGGATGACAGGAGCATTGACTGGCTTCCTAATCCTTGAAGAAAGACCAGGAAAAAAAAATCTCAAAAAAAAAAAATCTCAAAAAATTAGAATATGAACTTAATTTGATTCCAAAAGTTTTCTGTTACTTATGGTAAAAAAAAAATATGCATGATGACAAAGTTGAATCCATTAACATAAATATTGGCCTTGTAAGAAAAAAAAATTGTCAGTTATAAAAAAACTATTTTAAAAGAAACAAGGGCATGAAAAAAATAAAGAAAGCTAATTAATGAAACCAACGCATAAAAATGGAAAAACAAAAAAAAAATTTAAAGCTACGAGAGAAGGAAAAAAGAACGCCAGATCAGTAAGAACTTATAAAAAAATGACATGAGAAAAAAGTGTATATGAACAAAAATCAGAAATTTTTTCAGCGAGGAAAAAAAAATGGAAAAATGATAAGATTCAGTTTGGATCAAAATTTAAAAAAAATGGAAGACCAAGGTCCAGAAAAGAAGACGAAGCAGTAGTTATAATTACCAGAATCATGTTGCAAGACAAGCTGCTGCTGCTGGAACTGGCGCTGGGGTTGCTGCTGCTGAGCATGCTGCTTAGGCTGCTGATGTTGCAAATCTAGACCAACGCTTCTCACGGGGGACAGGAACAGGTGGCTGGGACTGGAGCTCATCATCGCCAGCTGATTACCACTGTTCGCCTGGGTCAGCAGCATAGACTGACCGGGCAATGCTAAACACAGAGGGGACGAATAGATGAAAAAAAAAAATGTCAAACTGATTATTACCAGCCAACATATGGGATGGCACTCAAGTGGAAATGTTTATGTCTGGATAAAAATCATCAATGAAATAAAAAAACAAAAAGATTCTCACCCAACTGTTGCTGTAAAACGTACTGGTGTTGCTGTTGTTGCTGTAGATGTGACGACTGCTGCAACTGCCTCTGCTGCTGCTGGGGGGCAATCTGACTGCTACCGTGGGAAAACGCCAACTGCTCCTTGATCATCCTGAGCTCCTCCTGCTGCCTCTGAATGGCACTTTGTAGTAGCTGGGACTTGTGCACCAACTGCTCATGAAGTAACTGCTGGGCTGGCGTGAGGACCAGACTTGTCTGGTACTGGCAAACAGAATCTATGTCGGTTAATGTAATAATCACACGCGTCTGCCATAATTTCTGGTTACTATATGTCCTTAATTAAAATAATTCCACAACATTAAATAAGTAACCAATTTAAATTAGCAAAAAAAATGAAACAATAATAAAACACTTCGTACATTAGGAACATTATTTAAATAATTCAACAATCAACCATTTTAAGGTTATTGTAGTACTCTGATTATTAGAATTATTAAGTTATCTTCAGACTTCACTGTTCCAATAATTAATGCTACACAGTCATAGTCATTACAGATAATGCTATGGCATTGCAAGCTATATTCATGAAGTAAAAATGCTACAAAAAAAGTAAATGCAGCTAAATAAATTACAATTACATTTTTAAAAAACATCACTCAAAATATTAAACCCAATCGCAGTATTATTTTTTTTAAAATTAAAATTGCCCTCAATTCAATACAAAAAAAAAACTGTCACTTACATTTTGCCCCTGGTCAGCACATACTATGGGGGATGATAAAGGGGAAGAGACTATAACTGAATCCTGGCAAGCGAGACTGGTTGGCACAGAGCTTAGAAGCTGATTCAAAGGAAAAAAAAACAAGAAATATGCACAACCCAACCATAAACTAATCAGAGATGAGACGGTTGTGAAAAAACATTTTTTTTAAAATGAAAAGGATAGTACAGTATTTTGAAATACTTATAAACTTACCCTGTGACCTGTTCCCATAGTGACCATACTAGTAGACATAGCAGCCATAATGGGAACAAGATTAGTTACACTTCTGGACTGGCCAACAGAAACTTGATGGTTGGAGGTGGACAGAACAGATGGTACACTATTGCTTAACTACAACAATAAATGGAGTCATATACAGAGAGCGAAGATAGGGGATAAGTATATACTCTATTCATTATAAACTGACAAAAGTTGGGAAATTCTTGTTTATGATTTAACATAAAAATGGACTCATAGCGTTGTAATTAATTTCAGATCCAATTTTATTTTTAGAACTGCAAAAAAAAAATGAATTTTAATTAGCTGAATAATTGTAATGTTTTACGTGTTTCTTTAAATAAGACATTTTGATGTTTTTAGCCATTACATTATTTATTTTTTAAATAATTAATTTAAATTAATTCACGTTGTTAAATCTCAGGAGACCAATCAAATAACCAAAAATAAAAATAAAAATCTTCACCTGACCGGACACTTTAGTATCAGATGAGCTACGGGGTTGGTGAGTGGCAACACACTTTGTGGACACAGCTGTGGTTGTGGTTCCAGCCTGCACTGTGGAGGAGGCTGCCATAGAGCGTTGAAGGTGAAGCTGAAGCAGAGACTGAAGCTGGCTGCTGACATGTTTCTTGGTGCTGCTCTCTTGTTTGGTTGAATGAGGCTGCTGGGGACAATCACTGTCAGAGAGCTGGCCTGAAATATCAATGAACATGACATTGAATGGTATATCAATGTCATTTTACATGCGGGGGGGCCTAAATTATTTCATTTTTATTAATCATTGAAAAAACTTGTTCTTTAAAAAAGAAATGTTAAATTACAGCAGGAGTGCACAACCTGCTGCTGTGCCGCATGCGACCGTGGGAACGGTAAATGGTGGTGGCCAAGAAAAAAAAAACTTTTTAACATAATTCTTCATGAATTTAAATCAGCCAGCCGGCTGTCCTTCCTAGGATAAAACGTTCAATGCGGGCCATCAGGGTGAAAGGTTGTGCAACCCTGAAATACAGTCTTAACTTTAAATTTCATTAATAAGACAATACCAATACCAAATAAATAAACAAATGACAAGGCAGACTTACTGGAAGCTACATCTGGTGACTGAACCATTTTACCAACATTTTCAGACTGGCTAAAAGACGTGACATGACCTTCCTGCTGTGGCTGGGTGTCCTGAACAATCCCATGTTGACTACCACTGTTGCTGCTGGAGGAATTGGTGGTTGTGCTGGCAGAATCACCCTCGATATAGCCCATGTCCTTCCTCAGTTGTCTCCTTACATCACTGTAGCTAAAAGCAGAAACAGTATTCATTAAAAATAATTTATGAAAAAATATCATTCGACTAACACAAGATTGCCTCATGCACAACCTTTTATTTTTCAGATTTTAAACTATCAACAATTTAACAAATACAACCAGTCAACATTAAAAAAATGAATTAAACTTGATCCTAGATGACAAACAAAGAATATCTAATAATGAAATCAATATAGTTATAAAAAGAGATGCTGTGTAAAATGGATACATATAAGATTATTTACACAGACCGTAGTCAGTCTGGCATGTGACACAGACCATAGTCAGTATGGCATGTGACACAGACCATATAGTCAGTCTGGCATGTGACACAGACCATAGTCAGTATGGCATGTGACGCAGACCATAGTCAGTATGGCATGTGACACAGACCATAGTCAGTATGGCATGTGACACAGACCATTGTCAGTCTGGCATGTGACACAGACCATATAGTCAGTCTGGCATGTGACGCAGACCATAGTCAGTCTGGCAAGTGACACAGACCATAGTCAGTCTGGCATGTGACACAGACCATAGTCAGTCTGGCATGTGACACAGACCATAGTCAGTCTGGCATGTGACACAGACAATAGTCAGTATGGCATGTGACACAGACCATAGTCAGTCTGGCATGTGACACAGACAATAGTCAGTATGGCATGTGACACAGACCATAGTCAGTCTGGCATGTGACACAGACAATAGTCAGTATGGCATGTGACACAGACCATAGTCAGTCTGGCATGTGACACAGACAATAGTCAGTATGGCATGTGACACAGACCATTGTCAGTCTGGCATGTGACACAGACCATATAGTCAGTCTGGCATGTGACACAGACCATAGTCAGTCTGGCATGTGACACAGACAATAGTCAGTATGGCATGTGACACAGACCATATAGTCAGTCTGGCATGTGACACAGACCATAGTCAGTCTGGCATGTGACACAGACAATAGTCAGTATGGCATGTGACACAGACCATAGTCAGTCTGGCATGTGACACAAACAATAGTCAGTATGGCATGTGACGCAGACAATAGTCAGTATGGCATGTGACGCAGCCAATAGTCAGTATGGCATGTGACACAGACCATAGTCAGTCTGGCATGTGACACAGACCATTGTCAGTCTGGCATGTGATTCAGACAATAGTCAGTATGGCATGTGACACAGACCATAGTCAGTCTGGCATGTGACACAGACAATAGTCAGTCTGGCATGTGACACAGACCATAGTCAGTATGGCATGTGACACAGACCATTGTCAGTCTGGCATGTGACACAGACAATAGTCAGTATGGCATGTGACACAGACCATAGTCAGTCTGGCATGTGACACAGACAATAGTCAGTATGGCATGTGACACAGACCATAGTCTGGCATGTGACACAGACAATAGTCAGTATGGCATGTGACACAGACAATAGTCAGTATGGCATGTGACACAGACCATTGTTAGTCTGGCATGTGACACAGACCATATAGTCAGTCTGGTATGTGACACAGACCATAGTCAGTCTGGCATGTGACACAGACAATAGTCAGTATGGCATGTGACACAGACCATAGTCAGTCTGGCATGTGACACAGACAATAGTCAGTATGGCATGTGACACAGACCATAGTCAGTCTGGCATGTGACACAGACAATAGTCAGTATGGCATGTGACACAGACCATAGTCAGTCTGGCATGTGACACAGACAATAGTCAGTATGGCATGTGACACAGACCATAGTCAGTCTGGCATGTGACACAGACCATAGTCAGTCTGGCATGTGACACAGACAATAGTCAGTATGGCATGTGACACAGACCATAGTCAGTCTGGCATGTGACACAGACCATTGTCAGTCTGGCATGTGACACAGACCATATAGTCAGTCTGGCATGTGACGCAGACCATAGTCAGTCTGGCAAGTGACACAGACCAAAGTCAGTCTGGCATTAAAAAAAAAAAAGCTTACAAATATACACATACCCAACTACTGTGTTGGTACAGACTATAAACTCTGGTTTAGAATTCCACTGGTGGTAAGTGATAAAATACTGTGTCTGGAGCCATATCCACTGCTGTCCTTTAGTCAGGAAGCGATAAAACTTGGAAGTTCCTTTTCCCAACAGCATCACTGCAGTAAATTAAAGTACATGCTACTCACATTCAATTTTTTTTTTTACTTTTTTCTTTCTGAGGGCACTCACATTTTTAAAGTAGATGTTCAAGTACAACATGATTTATAATTCGATGGTGAATAAATAAAACATTTCTTAATGTTTTATAATTAGAGGACCTAATATTATAATTCAGGGTTGGCAATTACACGACAGGGTGCCATACTATGTACACCAGAAAATTTTCCTGGCACTGCCAAAAATTCAAAATATTAACACAAATAAATTATTTTACTACATATAAAAATTTACAAAATTCATTTCAATTCGCTTTAATTTTGGGCACTTTGATAAAATCCTATTTACCATACCTCCATTAGATTATTCCTTTTTTCTAATAACTTAATTATAGAAAAGAAAATTAACTTACGCTGCTCATGACATTTGGAAACAACTTCCAGGTCATCTGGATGATAGTAATCATAACCTGATGTCCCAAGTACTTCAAAAGGAAGGTAGCCAATGATAGGTGGTGCTCTGCAAAAGAAGTAGTGGAATAATAAAAATGTTTGATCAAAATGCATACAAAGTAAAATGTATTACCAGCACTGAGTGCTCCAAAAGTTAAGAGAGACAAAATACAACAAAACAATTCAAGTGTCCATTAAGATGTGTCAACTACATAGTAGCTAGGAATATCTATCTCCCCCCCCCCATGAATGATAATTATTATTAAGGATAGCATTAAGAAGATGAGTTTTATTTTGTTTTGTAGATTATGAGAAGTCATTTTAAAACACAGCCTCTCTGAATACTTTCGTTTTAGAATTGTAATTTATTTAACTATACAGTACGGAATTCGGAATCAAATCTTGCCTTAGAAAGTTGTTTTTTTTTCTGCCATACAAATAAATTTAATGAGCTGAGCCTGCATATTTAGAGTAGTTGCGGACGAACTCACCTGTGATCTAAGAAAAGAAACTTGAGTTCCAGAGAGTGTCGGGATGTGAACTCGCTGGTCATGTCATCCACCACGGACATTTCTCTGATGATGTGGGATGTCTGGAGGCGCACAGTACAACAAAAACATTGGACAGGCTCAGGGAAGTCTAGCCCAATAAAATCACCATTGTTACAGATCAAACTGTCATCTAAGGATACAATCATGGCTCAAGTCAGTTACAACTGGATACTGTATAAGTTTTAAAACAATTATTACCAATGTAAAGAATAAACAAATCAAGATCAGTGGTTGTCAAAGAGTGGGTTACATACAGCCCACATAAATTTTAGGTGGGTCACCACAAAAATTAAATTTTAAGCATTTGTGAAAAGCTACAACTCTCTTTCTCTATATGTTAATAATCCAAAAAAAAATGTTAATTTGAAAAGTAAATTTTTTTTTATTTGTAGTTTTTTTTTAACAAATGGGTCATGGAGACGAAACAGGTTGTGAAGCGCAAAAGTTTGAGAAACCTTGGTCAAAATTATTTTTAAAAAACATTTAGAGCTAATCATAATTTAAGTTACTTGAAACTAACCATATTTTTCTTTAATACTTGCTGCGCATATTGATAGCTTTAGAGATATTATATTATTATGACATAGCTCAAGGTAACAAGAGTCAGGTAACATATGTATATCAAAATATATTTTATCTAATAATAAAGCAATGAACTTTTAACTCATTGTCACCCAGTATACACATCATTGGCGACTGACATTAATGAACTAAAAGTGATGACTTTAAAAAATGTATATCAAGCTAAATGCATTACCAGTTGTTCATTTTTTAAATCTATATTTTTTTTAAATCAAAATGCTACATAATCAGCTCACATTGTGGCCATAACAACTAAGCACTCACTATGCACCAAAGCTAAGAAAATTATTTTAAAAAAATGAAAACTAAAAAACATTAATTCTGTTTGTATTAAAGCAAAAAAATGTTCTAACAAAAAGCATTTTACAAATTATTTCTGAAGAGTAAATGTAAACACAACTCAATATTTAATGCAGCAACAAGAGCAATATTAAATGGTTTCCAAAGAATAATTATTTAATTATTTCATCTTATCACTGTATACATTAAACGAATAGCTAAATACGTGCCTGCAATTTCATTGATCAGCTGTGAAGTGCCGCAAACTCTAACATATTCATATACAGCTGGTTCCATGGGGTCAATGGTACCACGCTGCAAGTGGCAGGTGAAAGAGATACTGTTATCTTCTGAAAAGATACAGTTTTACTATTTCATATATACAGTCGATTCCGCTTAATTGGGACACACCGGGACCGGGGCTTTTTGTCCCAATTAAGCGGCTGTCCCAATTAAAAATACAAATTTACTATTGGCTTCTTGGTTTGGTTTCTTTGAGATTTGTCCCAAATAAGCGGCTGTCCCAACTAAGCGGTGTCCCAATTAAGCGGAATCCACTGTATATAGATACAGATTCATAATGCAAAAAATCTATATTAAATTTCTTTCATTAACATGTTTCTGATATAAGTTTTAGTATTTCATATAGGTTACATTACCCACTGACCAAAATGACATTGTAAACATAGTGTAAAAATTGAGGGGGCGGGGGGGGGGGGGGCGGGGGGGAGGTCTATGCCCAAGTCATGTTTCTTTAAGCTCATTTTATTGGAATAAGAAAGTTATTAGCTGATGCAGAAATGAACACAGTTTAATAAAAGTTCTTAATTTTCTCTTAAAATCCATCCCTTGCTAATCTATAAAGCATCCTAATAAATAAGCTTTAGAGACAAATAAAAGGAAAAGTCAGGCTAACAACTGAAAGTGGTTGAAATAAAACTGGATTTTTTTATATAGTTTTGAAGTCAGGGGTGAATTTCTTTTTTCACTGAAATTATATTTTTCAGCAATCCTTGTACTTAAACATATACATAATCCAAGCATTTATTACATAAAATCATGTTTTTATTTTTTTCAATCCATGATGCAAATTTTATTATCTTATTATTTCAGAGGCTTTTGAAAAACACTATTTAAATTTCTGACAAAAATAAAACATTCAAATTTGTACAGAAAGCAATTCAAAATAAAATGAAAAATGCATTTAGTTCATTGTGTGCAGTATTTTAATAATTTCATGCTTTTTTTTAATTACATTCAGACAAATAATCAATCTAAGCCATAATTTACCTGGAGAAGGCTGTTTTGAGAAATAATCAATCTAAGCCATAATTTACCTGGAGAAGGCTGTTTTGAGAGTAAGTTAAAAAATTTGAGCCGGTCGTCCTCATGCATGAGATCATACAAGGAATGATTAATGAGATCACTCTGAATAAAAAAAAAAATAGAAAAATAATTTGTGAGACAAGAATAAAAGATTGTCTTTTCAGTGTTGTTTTTTCACCTACTTACAACTCTTAAAAAGTATATAATGGGCATAAATAAATTTTTCTCAGAAAATTTAAATGTAAGATATCGGCACAATCTGGTAATTAGAAAGAGTAAAATTTGACTGGGAGTAGAGGAAACATGTTTACAAAAGGAGGTATATATATATTTGCTATTTTTCTCATTAATCTTAATGGGCACAAATATATGTCTTTCAGCAAGTTTAAATCTAAGATATCAGTACAATCTAGCAGTTACAAATTTTTTTCAGTAAGAGACACAACATGTTTAAATATTGTCTTGATATTTTCATAACAATTAGGGGATAAGATTAAACAGAAATGGTTTAAACACTTACAGGTAAATGTCCCAAAAGGGAAGTGACACTTTCTGAAGTGAATAACACTTTTCCTTGCTGGGTAAATACAACCAAGAAGCTGTCTACTGCCTGGTCACAAATACGTTATTTGATTTACTTAATCATTTGTAAAAGATTTTTTTTAAATATGTTCTACTCATGCATTACATACATAGCTAATCATCTAAGTTGATTTTTTTTAATAAATAAAATGACTATTTGACCAAGTTTATTTTTGAAGATGATTATAGATAAAAGAGATTGTTACTATTCATGTTCAGCTAAAGAAAATGTAATAAAATTAGTGTTTCATGATGTTTGTATTATTTTAACTTCATTCCAGGAAAACACATATTATTAACTAAGTTAATCATTAATGTAACATTTTGTTATTAGGAACACCTATTTCAAGTTGGAAAAAAATGCTTATTTAAAAATTAGTATAAACCTCAATATAACAAATGTTAATTTATTTTTTTCTTTTTTAACAAAACGCAAGCTAACCTCTAGCATAAGTTGAGCAAACTCTTCATTGCACAAAAATGTTGGCTTCCAGTTTTCTTTTATCTCATTGGCTGCAGACTGGACTGAGAATTCTTAACAAAAAAAAAAAATCGTTCAGGTATGAAATATATTATATTCAGTGATAAAAAAAATTAACCATTCTGCTTAATCTACTAAAAAAAAAGAAATCATCACATTGTAATAAAAAAAAAAGGAAGACATAACTGAGACAAGCACAACATTCAGGAGAAACACACATCAGACACACCTTGATGATTTTTCAGAAACTGTATGGCGGACTTGAGAACTGAAGATTTGTCCATTTTCTTACTGTTGGAGACCACCATGGAGCAGAGCTCGTTGACCAGGACATTGAACTGATCACGTCGTTTTTTCTCACTAAGGTTTCTGGTTTTACTGAAAGAGAACAAGTTGATTTCCTCAAATGAAAGCATCAAACAAAGAATGGATGTAGACCATGGTATACTGTGCCATTATGCATAACCCTGGGCAAAGACTTTGAAAATGTATCCCAAGGGTGACCTAAAACAGTTTTTAATTATCTTACAAAAACCACATAAGAAATGGACCCTTATCTGCCTCAAAAATAAATCTCTCTTTCTAAATGATTCAAACATCTAACCGTAAAATGTAAAGGTTTTTGCACTGAGTTGATTAATTTGTATTTAGTCTGTATAATTTCAATAAATATTTGGTTGATCTAAGCCTAAAAAAAAATAAATAAATGGGTATTTTTCATTTCATTTTAATAAAAGTCTATATTTGGAAAGTTCTTTTAATGTAATACTTTTTAGTGTCAAAAGTATTTCACTTGGTTTAGTTTGCATGGTTAATATGAAATAATAAGTGGTGTATCCTAGTGTTAAGTTGAAAGAAAATCAGTTACTTTATATTTATGTTAGTATTATATTGTTATAATCTGTACATGTTTTTCCAAATAATTTTTTTAACATTTTAAACTTCGGAAAAAATATTAAATGTGAGAAAATTTTGAAATGAAAAATATTTATTTGAACAGTTTATTACTACAATAATACACTGGGCTTAATACTTGGTCAATTTTCAAATTTGGGTTTATGCCAGGAATTCTTTTACCTAAAGCATGTATACCACCTCATCTCCAAAAATTGTGTTAACAACCTTTTTACAGTCACAATCAGCATATTCTTTTAGTTTGTAAGTATTTTATCAAATTTAACATGTTTTTTATGTCACTTAATATATGGGTTTGTCAACCATAGCAGCAAAACTGTCTTTGAGTAATAATTTTATAAGTAATCAATAACTTAGTCAATTTTTTTTTTAAATGGCTTGAAAATACCAACCGTTTGACATTGTCCTTTTCATCATCTTCAAGATCGTCAAAGCTTAAAACACTTTCACTAATTCAATAAAAAATAAATAATATTAAGTCCAATGACCAATAATGGCCTACTTCATCTTAATCATGGAAACAATATACATATAAATATGAATACTGCAGACTATTGTCATACATAGAGCCCACAAAAATGATGATTTCTAATGATAACACAAGCATAATTTACTGGAATATTCTTTTATCCTTGAATTTACAGCTCATAAAATCAATAAGTATAATATGATATCTGTTGATATTCAATGATCTGCATAAATGCATCCCTGAATTTTTTGATGTAACATAACTGATCAAACCTTGTATGACAGTTTTTGTATCATTGTTTGTTGTGTATCAGATGTGCACACATTAGATAGGCAATTAATAAATTATTAACTTTATGAGTTAATGAAACTTTAGCCTCAAAAAAAAAAAAAGCTAAAAGAAAAGTGATCTAATGAACTTTGCTATTGTAACCAATTTTTTTGTGGTGATGGGTGGTCGAGTGGTAAAGCACTCGATGGTCTACCTGAAGGTCCAAGGTTCGATCTCCGATTAGGATCAATGGATTTTTCAGGTCATGGCTCAAATTCCAGCTTTATCTCCCATGATGCCTTTATGGCCATAGCACTATCGACCGTCCCATTAGTGGTTTATAAATGTCTAAGAGATTTTATCTCAACCTTTCAGGAACTTCACACACTGTAACCATTTAAAAATCAAGGAATGTCTTTGTATATTCTTTGTAGCAGACTAATTGTGTAATCTATTGCAACCAAACTGTTTGGTTTTCATGGCAAAATGGTATTAAAAGAGAAAATTATAAAAAATGTGAATATTAAAGTTAAAATTAGTTTACTACTTGCAAGATGGTAGTTGATTCTTCTGAGTTGATGTGTGCAATTAAAATAAATTGAAAATACTGTAATTACCACATGGCTACAACTAATGCATAACAGTTGTACTGATGCAAACAAGACAGTACTAGTATTCTCAATGTAGAAATAATTTAAATGTTTAGCCACCCACTAGCTAACATGACCACAACACAGGCATACAAACAGTTCAAGGCAGTTTCCCATAGTCACAAATTAAAAGACACTCATTATAGTATACTCAGTACTGATTTTAGCTAAATGTTTTAGATACAAATTACAAGGTCTCAAGGTAGTCATGTATTTAGTTGAAAGCCGCAGTTCTATTATTATTAGTGTTTAGCTGTGGTCATGTAGACATTTCAGAGAATAATGTTACACAAACAAGATCAGAGAGGTTCATAGCAATATAATAATTATAGTTATAACTATTATATTGCTATGAGCCCCTCTGTCTCTGATCTTGTTTGTGAAACATTATTT
>JAGDYQ010000022.1:7787210-7800490 GCA_021962125.1 Bulinus truncatus
CCCTTCTTCCCCATCCTAGGTACGCCTCTGTCTCAAAATGCAGTAGATTTCAAGTGGGTGGCCACAAATTTTAATAGGCATACATAAAATCACTTAATGAAGAATTTATATAATAACATTTCACTTTTCTTTATGTAACTATTTCTTAAAGGTGGGTTGTGAAAACTGAAAAGGTTTATTTTAGTGGGTTTCAAATGGTCAAAGTTTGAGAAACACTGCTTTTTTGCATAGTTAAATTGAAATATTAAATGTAAATATATATTATTCATTAACAAAAGTAATACATTTAAAAAGTACCATGCGTTAAAGTAAACGTATTTTGTTTACAAATATTAATTTTGTAATAAATGTAAACAACTAATAAAACAATTTATCTGAAAGAATTAAAAAAAAACAACAAAAAATCTACATGTACTTGGAAAATGAGTTCAGCAAGAGATGTGCTTAACTATATGACTTCTATAATTATGTAGAGTAGATAATAAATTTTACAACCTTTTTTATATCTGAAGCTTTATAGGGCATGCACTGTTTAAAATTCCTGATACTTACAATTCCAGATAAGGTTGTGGCTTTTCCTAATCTTTCTTGCATATTTTTACTGTATGAGACTGTGACTGCCTGCTCAATCCGATAGCCCCAAACGTCAGTTTCAGAATCACCTGTAAACTCAGCGAAACACAGGTCAAGGCCATCCAGGGAAGTCCCAGACATGACGCCAATGCCATAATATGATGTCATCGTAAAAGCTTCCCCCTCAGAGTAGCGATTCTAGGATGTTTAAGCGCAGCTTCAATCCTTAGTACAAATCCAATAACTTTCTAGAAGAAAATAAAAAAAAGACAACCATACAGTTATACAGTTACTAGTTCTTTGAAACCTACATCAATATTACATACAACAAGCAGGGCCGCTTTATCAACTAGGCACAGTAGGCACTGTGCCTAGGGCCTACGGACTTTTCAAGGGCCTACGAAAGCCAGAACATAAAGTGAAAACAAGTTCAGAATGCCAATAAAATTTAATAATGTTTGTATTAAAGTAACTATAAATAACATATGATGTCCTCAAAGTTTATTTAGATTTCAAATCGCAAAGAGGTGAGGGTGCATTCTTGAAAAATATTAAAAATGAAGATGGGGAGGGCCTACGACTTTGAAAGTGCCTAGGGCCTACGATGACCTTAAAACGGCCCTGAAAACAAGTTATATTTTTTTATAACTTATAAGTAGGGCCTATGTATTAAATAACGTGACTTAAATTTAATCTTAAATATTCTAAACCCAAAACAAGTAACTAAGTAAGAATGGATGGAAAAAAAACAGATATTAGATGACAACAAGGACTAGAATTACATTTGTAGTATCACTGATAAGAAATCTGTTTATGTTGTGATTTTAATAAATTTAATATTTCATTTCAATTCGTAGCATGTCATTTCTGATTTCACTGATATCATTTATAATACTACTTTGTCTTTATAAAGTTTATTCTATATAGAAGATTTAAATATGTTTATTTTAAAACACACAGTTAAAAAAACTTTATTTACAAAACAATAACAACAACAACATTACTATCAAATAAATTGTTTTATTAGTTGTTTACATTTATTACAAAATTTATATTTGTAAAAAAATACGTTTACTTTAACGCATGGTACTTTTTAAATGTATTACTTTTGTTAATGAATAATATATATTTTCATTTATTATTTATAAGGGAAACACGAAAAATTATTTTGGCTTACTCACTTGACAAAATTAATGGACACTGGCCAACATTACAACAAAGAATCACAGAAATCCTGGGAAATATTAATAAACCAAACACCAATAATAAACAAACCTGTTAAAATTACACATTTCATTTGCATTTATATGCTTGCTGAAAAAAAAATTCAAGCGCAGATTTATGCTGGATGCCGCTATATGTTTTAACCCTAATCTATTTGAAGTACGGAAACATGATACAAGTGCGCATAAATATATAAGCCTTACATAGGAAACAGCAACATTGTTTAGAACAAGAAATGCAATGTTAAAAAAATGGTATCAATAATGAGTGACCTTCTGTTGTAAATGAGAGCAGATTGAGCACTGGGAAACATCGTGCACACACAGTTGACTGTCTCCTGGCATGGCTTGTACAAACGTACCGGTAATAATCAGTTCCTCGCCCCCCCCCTCCATAAAATACAACTAATCCGAATCCACCCACCCCCACCTTAAATATTGTGGTATGCATTAGGGCTAGACCATTTAATAAATTGTACACATTTAAAAGAGTCATACGTTTTTCTCTAGAGTAGACTATTTATTTACACATATTAATATATAAACAATGAAGTTTTAAAGTTCGAAACAAAAAAAAATCTCATACGACTTTATATTTACGTTTATAAGAAGGCAGTGGCTACGGTTCGGTCCGACCGAACCCGTATTTTTTTTACTTAGGGTACCAGCCATAGATAATATTGCTCCACACCCTAACCCTAACCCTATCTCTAACCCTATCTCTAACCCTATCCCTAACCCTAATCCTGAAAAAAAAAATTCAGAAAAAAAAAAAAATTATGATGCCGCTATGCAATAATAAGTAAGGCTGGTACCCGAAAAAAAAAACACGCGTTCGGTCGGACCGAACCGTAGCCACTGCGTTATATATATAAGAATACATTGCAACCGGTGTTTTCTTTTTTTTTTCTGTGAAGGCAGTTACATGTTGAGTGTTGACAGGTGCCAAGGTCGAGAAAACAGAATGTTAATAAGTTATTACCTGTACATTGTAAACGTTCGTCATGGATATGATAATATGAAATGTATTGCAACTACTAACTTTAACTCGAACCACACTTTAATAGCATAATATATATCGTTAATTATTATTATGAATACTGGTAATAACTCCTGAAAAAAAAACGTTGATCTTTAAATGAAAACTAGTGGAAAAGTCTGCTGAAGCTGGCTGAACGAAATCCGACAGGAGGGATAACAAAGAAAAATACGAAATACATGTACTGCAATAGAAATGAACACGTGGCCCTTATTGTCATGAACAGAATAGGATATGAACAGAAATAACAAAGAAATATATTCACCGCACGATATGAAAACTACCTTTGGGAGACACACGGGTTAGACGATTATGTATTTAAGGATTATTTCACTAAAACAAATTTTTGTAGGTTTACTATTTAAGAAAGTTGCTGACAATGATTACATTTTTTTTTTTTTTACATTTAAAAGATTTACGTCACGGTAAAGCTGTCAAATAAATTGATTACTCGTCCATTATTAAACTGTCAAATTAATGATTAGTTTACCAAGTTTACTTAAGATAGGAAGAACTTTAACCCATTTTAGCTTAATCCTTTGGCCCAGTCATAGCTAAACAAAGTATTTGCGAGTATGGTTTCCAAGGTAAGGCTAAAGATGTGGGTCACATTCTCAGATGGCGTTGACTGCAGTGAGGTGTTTAGACAACAACACTAAAGTGCAATCAAACAACTAACACTGATCTTAAGACATCTAATTGATTTACATTGTTATTTTATCTTTTGTCATGGGGAGGCTAAGGGGGAAAGAGGCCATTCAGGTCATTCAACATTAAATCATAATTAAAAAAAAAATCTTTCAGTGCGAAAAAAAAATGTGAGCATGTGAAAGTGGCCGTATTTGTACCGAAACGAGACTAAAAATGGTTGAAGCGCAATCGCTCATATGAAATAACAAATAATACGTATTATAAGACAAAAGGTATAGCATATCATTAATATAATGATGGACAATTAGCTTGGAAAGAGAAAATTCCGAAATTCGTTGTAAAAATAAAATGTAGCAGTCTACATAATAGCTATTCGTAAGGCATAGGCGAAAGCCAATCATCCCTTCATCTGCAAAAGTGGCCAAGATACATTGCCATGAAAAAGAATCGCTATATTCGTTATTTATAACACAGTTATACGGATACAACACATGTCAAGCGTTGATGAAGCTATAACAGTTATTATATAACCATATGTAAACATAAGAGCCACATCAGGTTTCTTGTAAAAAACTAAGGCCACTGGCGTCTTTTAAGGGGAGCACAGTGATTTTAAGAATTTCGGGCCACACGCAGAGATAATATTTGATATTGAAGCCCCTCCCCTCTAAAACATGTTACGGTTTTTAGCGACCATGACCCCCCCCCCCCCCAGAACTTCGTGTCTGTCCTCTAATAACAATGTATGCGTTTCTCCCTGCCTCCCCACTACATATTTAATATACAGGGCCGTTTTATTTAATAAGCACAGCATACCTATATAGGCTATTTGTACTATTTTTTTTCATTTTTGTTTATTTATAACTAATCACAATATTTTACAATATTTATGAGTTATTTAAAAAAAATATAATTAGACGGTATGAGCTTTCCGACTTTTGGCTTTTGTAAATTTAGTTCTAGAATGACATCTTATACCATCATCTACAACATTCATTTTATTTTTAATTAACAGTAGTGAAAAGGATATAACATGTGGACCTGTCCCATCGTTGTATTATTGTAGTAAACACAAATTAGCTTTTTGAATGTGTGCCAAATAAAGAGAGAGAAACACAGATAGAGAGAAATAATTAACATTTGCAAAACTTGCAACAAGCTCATTGTCTGTTTCCAGATTTAATTTTTTCGGCCATTGTCACAAAACATGTATGAAACAAATTAAAAAAACAACAATATATATTTGGTAAATACATCTTCGATGTCTGATGTTTTTGTTTTATAGGTTAATACT
This sequence comes from Bulinus truncatus, assembly GCA_021962125.1. NCBI lineage: Eukaryota > Metazoa > Mollusca > Gastropoda > Planorbidae > Bulinus > Bulinus truncatus. The sequence goes on from JAGDYQ010000022.1 coordinate 7,791,991, forward strand.
TCCTTTCTCGGTAGAAATCTTTTTTAAGACGAAAGTAACACATTTCGTATAATATTTTGTAATCTGCTACCCCTCTTTCCACAGTCCATCTTACCCAAGGTACAAGTTACCCATCTCTGTTGAATAATAATGTGAAAGGTTTACAGGCGAAATAAATCACCAGAGAAAATACAATCAAGAATGTCTACGTGACGCCATGAAATGTCAACTAGTTGACTTTGTTATGTTCTTGACTTTCGTACATCTTCAGACCAATTGGTTTGAAATATTGCAGCAACTAAGATTACCTGGCTATGCACAGTTTTTAGACTTGACGTCAGAGGATAATGTATGTTTATATTCAAGATCTACAAATTAACAAAAAAATGCAACTTCTAAAAGTACCGAAAACCGCGAAATAAACTGCGTTAATATTGCATGACATATCTGAACGTAATCGGTAAAGCAGAAAGGGTTTGGGGCATGGGTGACCAGTGGGATTGTATTGAATGGCCAAATATTAAAGCTAACTTAGCGTAAATGATTTATTTATTTTTTGAGTGCTAGTGCCTTATACTTAGTATTTATAAAATAATTTGTGTGATGTGTGTGTGCTGAAATTTGAATTGTTTGGCGTGTCAGGGATATGCTTAAGCTAACCAAGTTTCGGCACGCGTGCCGTGTAATTGTTTTCATTGGTTAGGGCAGTGGTCGGCAAAGTGCGGCTCCGGAGCCGCATGTGGCTCTTTGGCTCCTTAAGTGCGGCTCTGGCATTTAGTTTTATTTAGTATACAACTTATTTAGTGTACTACTTAATAAAAGTTTACTAAACAAGCAGATTTGGCTCCCAATTTTTGTTTAATTGTTGTAATGTTCATATTTGGCTCTTTGGCTGATAAGTTTGCCGACCACTGGGTTAGGTCATCAATAAACTGACAGACTAATAGATAATTTAGATAGATAGACACACACAGAGAGAGAGAGAGAGAAGAGAAAGAGAGAGAGAGAGAGGAGAGAGATGATAGATAGATCGATCGATCGATCGATAGATAGATGGACAGATAGATAGATAGACAGACAGACAAACTGAAATACATAGACAGACAGACGAACGGACAGACGGATAGATAGAAATAAGCTGATATGATAATTAGCTCCTGTTTTTTCTACAAAAATTTTTTTTTTATTTTTAAAGTAAAATTTAAATTTCCCCTCTGTTTGGTGAAAGACGTTATGCTTCATAGAAATAAACTGATGGAAGGCTTGTAACTCGGTCAACCATAACGATATTACAAGGAGATGAACGCAAAGAAGACCTTTTTTTCTGGTTTTTTTTTTTCAGCATATGTGTTGGAGACTGTGTGTATTTTAAAGAAACCAACGGGGTAACATTTAGACTGGAAATGGTTAAACTGATGTTCATACACCCCCTCCCCTTACCCAACCCATAAATAGAGAATTTTTTTTAATGAAAATCTGGATTTCTCTCAATATATCATTATGGTACATAACAAATCCAAACCCATCAAGTTATGGTTAGTTATATATATATATATATATATATCTGTGTGTGTGTGTGTGTGTGTGTGTGCAGGGCCGTTTTAAGGTCATCGTAGGCCCTAGGCACTTTCAAAGTCGTAGGCCCTCCCTATCTTCATTTTTAATATTTTTCAAGAATGCACCCGCACTTCTTTGCGATTTGAAATCTAAATAAACTTTGAGGACGTCATATGTGACTTTGCTAAGACAAAGAGCCGAAAAGTTAACATATTGTAATTTACAGATCTGTAGCTTGACGTGCTCATCTCACACGGTTATATATAGTTACTTTAATACAAACATTATTAAATTTTATTGGCATTCTGAACTTGTTTTCACTTTATGTTCTGGCTTTCGTAGGCCCTTGAAAAGTCCGTAGGCCCTAGGCACAGTGCCTACTGTGCCAATATGATAAAGCGGCCCTGCCTAAGCATCAGCCCAGTATGACTATGTATAAGAAGTCATTGAAAGAGGGCACCTAAAATGTAACTAGAGTGTACACAATAGCTAGCTACGGCTCTGATTAAGCCATTTTTTGAAAACAAGCCATACACTGGCCATACAATAACGCAGGGGAGGGCAAACTTTTTCTAAAGAGGGTCACATTGAAAAAAAAAGATTGTTATCAGCGGGCCGCATATATATTTTATCTACTTAATTACAATTTACTACGTATAAAAATATGAATTTAAAATAATTTGTCATTTTATTTCACATTCACACTCAAATAACTGACTTCAACTTATCCTACAGGTCATAATATGCTTGTAGGTCAAGCAGCTCTACCTAATATTCTGGAGCAATAAAACTGATTTAATATCACTATATTCAAATCAAATAATCGGAATAAAATTTCAAAAAATATAGCAAAAACTCCAAACAAAGAGAATTAACATCGACATAGGATCGTAACTTGTACATGCAAACGGGCCGCATAATATACTCTGACGGGCCGCATTTGGCCCGCGGGCCGTAGAATGCCCACCCCTGCAGTAACGTAATCGTTCTGCTTACTACATGCATATTACTGAATTGTTAAGACTCAAAACAAAATTTCGACAGACATCATTAGTATAACAGACCAGTGGCGCAACCAGGCCAAATCGGAGGGACCCTGCAATTTTTCTAAATCCAATGAATTTTTTGGATGCTGGTTTGAGACTGAGTTTGACTCAATCAGCAGTCTTTCTTTTGTATCATCAATACATAACTAAAGTTACAAAAAAAAAAGACTGTCAAACTCATAATAATAATAATAATAATAATCTGTTCTATCCTCAATTCTTTATTAATTATCATTTTTAGTTTTGATTCGAAGAGTTTAAAAAAAAAAATTTCGACTGCGGCGGGCTTTTGTGAGCGCGCCCCCCCTCGCGCCCACCCCCACCCCCAACATTGGTTGCTGGTCTTAAAAAAATAAGAAGCAATATTCCAGACTTCAACAACACCAACAACAACGTAGTGTATGATCAAAAAAAGTTTTTTGTTGATATCAAATCATCCATTCTGCACTGTATATCCACCGTTTTAGACCACCAGTCTACAGGTCAAGGTCACTAGTCATGCCTTGTGCAGATGTCGTGCTTGCTGTTGACTAGTCACTACTACGAGCTTTCCACCTCCCCCCCTCCACTCCTTTACAACTATATTACTAGAAGTCAGTAGTGTAGGAATTGTAATGTGTGTGTGTGGGGGGGTTGTATGGCCGCTAAGGGCGCCGAACAAGGCAGGGGGGGGCACTTTTCAGATTAGAATGAGGGCGCCAAAAAAAAAATGTAATGCCCACAACAAAAGCTAGCTCCGGCACTGCTAGCGGTCAGACTTTAGTCGTATTTAAAATCGCCCCCCCCCTCCCCACACATTACCTAATTCGTTCAGGGGCGGCCTTAGCAGTTCGCGGGGAGGGGGGGGGTCTCAGACGAGCGTCATACGTTGAGCCGAGAGCAGTAAGTGAAGACTTTTATACCAAATGGTGGCTGAATGCGGCTTCCCCATATAGCAGCACGCGATTCTTCTTTGAGTTGAAGTGGGGGGGGGGGGCTTTCAATGACGAAAAGTGTACAACTTAATATCACGTCAAATGTTCCCCCACCCTATTCCACCCCCCCCCCCAAAAAAAATAAAATAGATAAATAAATAAATAATACCAATTTAAATAACCGAAAAAAAAATGTCCCGCCTCCACCAATACAAATCTACATTATAACTAACTCCTGTACCACCGCCCCCCTAATTATAATAACTGAAATCAATTATGCGTACAACTGGTTTTAACAATAACCGGAACTCTCATGTCTCCACCTCATATATTATTATTACATTAAATGCGGGGGTTTAAATGGCTGCTGTGCCTGGCTCTTCGTTGAGTTTTGTGTGGATCTTTCAGTATTTATTTTTTTATTAAATAAAAAAAAATTTCAGAGAGTGGCTCTCATAATAAGCATATTTTATCCAGCTGGATTTAATGTATATTCAACAACAACAACAACAGAATTATTGGCTTGATACACAACCATGGGCGTCGCTAGGAATTTTTCCAGGGGGGGGGGGGGCAAACATTTTCCAGGGGGGGGGGCAAATAACAACTTTATGACATTTTTTAAATGTAAGGGTGGGTGGGAGCAAATGCCCCTCTCTTATATGACATTTTTTTCAAAATGTAGGGGGGGGTTGCCCCCCCCCCCCATGAATACGCCCATGTACACAACCGTAGCTAGCTATTGTGGCGCCTAAGCGGGTTAATTTTTTTTTTTTGGCTCCTTTCTCCCATTATGAAAAGTGCGAAAAAAAAATCATTTTACAGCACTCTTTCGGCGCCACTTTCCGTCCAGCGCTCTATGCGGCCGCACAACCCGCACTACATCTCATACGCTACACACTGTGATGTTACGCAAAAAAAAAGAGATGTTTCCGTTTTTTATCGGGCCCACCCGCAACAAACTTTGGGGGCCCCTGACTATCTTGACGATTGAAGCCAACTTTCCCAAAAACGCTCTGTCATTTTACAGCAGATTGTGGAAAGCGTCCGTGTCCCAACAACTTTTCAGCCTCCCCCCCCTCCCCCCGCTCCTTCATTTTGCGGTAGGCCTGTCGTAATCACCATATGGACGATTTTGTTTACTTATTAATTATTATTATTATTTTAAATTGGTGGCACATTAGATGTTATACTGGGTCATGGAGACACCAAGAGGGTGGGGGGGGGGGGGAGCATGGTAAACTGTCATCTCTGGGATTTGAACCCGCGCCCGGCCGTCAAGATCGAATCCATGCCAGATTTACATAACCAAATGTCTTGTATTACCCGCGGCCACAACTTACAATAGAACTATCAACATTCAATTGGCCATCTGCGCAGCTTGTGTGTTTACCATTTATTATCTGAACAAACAACGAAAAGAATAATAAAAAAAATTCTACGTACCAGCGCACAATCACGGCAGCTAAATACACGCATGCACCAAATAAAAACAAACAGGGTAGGAAATATTTCCCACAAATCAGTACGGTTTAAGTAATGATATAAACTGCACTTGATTCAATTTGGCTTATTATACTAAACAGACAAACGCACTTGATAAACAGACCTGAATCAATTCAACCAGCCACATTTAAGTGATGACAAAATTATTTCGATATGCTGGAGAATAATTTACGTCGAATTGAAGACAATTTATTTTTTGTCTCGTCTCAACTATATTTAGACCAAAGTTTATGCCAAGACCATAGTACAACAATGATCGATTCAACTCTTCACAGGAGAAAATTGTTAAATAGCATGAGCTATAAATAGCGAACAGAAAAGGCGAACAAATATTGGTTAATGGGCGACAACACTTGTTTTTTTAATGGAACATCATATTAATCGATGGAAAGAAAAATTGTACATGTCAGCGGCATGTGCAGACTAGAAACGTGTATTTTGATTAAGATTTCTGTAAATAAATGAAAACATCAAATGAACAAGTAGGCAGAGGCGTTCTTAGCATTAAAGTTGGATTAGCGGGGGGGGGGGGCATAGGGCGAGTGTCAAATGGGGGAGGGGCAGGCCCGTAGCGTGCGGGGGGCAGGGCTCCCTGCCTTTAGTCTGGCCCCCTCTGCTTGTTTGCTCTACTTAGTAAAATCTATTTCCTGCCCCCCTCCCCTTCCCGCTATTGCCTGGCCCCTGCTGTAGAATGCCTGGCCCCCTGCTGTAGAATGCCTGGCCCCTGCTGTAGAATGCCTGGCCCCTGCTGTAGAATGCCTGGCCCCCTGCTGTAGAATGCCTGGCCCTCTGCTGTATAATTTTCACGCTACGGGTTCTCAACAGATGGTACGCGCACACCCCCCAGAGTCAGCCAGGGGGTACGGGGAAACGTTACCCAGGGGGGTTGACCGGCGACTTATAATTTTAGTTTTAACAGCCAAGAGTTTAAAGAAGGTCGTCAATTTGCTGCGTCACTCATCCCCGAACTCCCGTGCCCCAGGAATGCATTTTTGATAGGTAAGCACATTCCGTTATGAAAAATAAATATTTTTTTTTTATTTACGAACCAAAGTGTGAGTGGTTCCTCGCGTTTATACTTTCGCACCATTCGAGGTACAGTCGCGAAAAAGGTTGAGTGCCGCTGATATATATATATATATATATATATATATATATATATGTAGTACCAAAACAGTCCTGTCTAAGGGCCAGGGGACCAAAACCCTCCCCACGAGGCTACAACTGATGTACGAAAGTTTTATGCAAGTGCTAACCATCAATCATCCCCAGTAACTAGGAGTCGGGAAAGCACAATTTTTATGAATGCAGCCCACTGTGCCTAGCTAAATGGTAGCGCCGGCCCTGCAGGTACTAAAATTAACATGCCTAAGTTTCCTGATTCCTTACCTTGGTCCTCAGAAATCGTATCTGCCCGTAATGTAAAGGGTTGGGCGCGACAGATAGACTCAGGGCAGCCAAGAGGAATCCCAGGTCCCAATGCAGCAAAAGTTTGTGGGCCGCAATAAAACAAAAAAATTACACTTATGGGGGTCCGTTTTGGATGAGCTTCATTCATTCTGCCCACCGGAGCAATTTACGATGGCCGTGCCGTGCCGCACCCACTCATTCAGTGAGTGTCACCGCACTCACTAAATGAAGTGGGGGGGGGGGGAAGAACACTAACAACGTTCGAATGGCAGCCTGACTCCACGGGGGTTGGGGGGGGGCAGAGACGTACCTAAGTTGGTGGGGCCTAAATTGGAAAGTCCATCGGGCCCCAGCATAACAGTTTACCATGCTCCCCAGTGTTTACATTAAATATTAAGTACATTATCTCATGTCATGGTGTCGAATGTCAAAATACGTGGGCCCCCAAAGAGGCCAAGTCCCCCCCCCCCGAGCCTCCAAATCCCTAGGTTCGGCACTGCCCGGGGGCTTGCACTCAGGCCCAATAGACAAGCACTTCTATTTGTAATTACGAGGTACACAATCATATAATCTAAGCTTGTTTTGATCTGTTTTAAACTATAGAATAAAGCACACACATAGATACCGAGGTAAGACTTAATATATATTCTGTTTAAGGGTTTACTGCATAATTGTTTGCACTTTTCAATGTTTGTACTTCCACATGTTTGCATTTCTATATGTTTGCAATTATTCATGCTCGTGGGCAAAGAAAGGAATGCTAAATACTAGGAAGTAATTAGTTGGTTGCCACAATAGGAAAATTTTTTAAATCTGTTTAACTTTAAGGACAAAGGGTACATTGGGCCCACATGATTTGGGGGAGGGGGGGGGAACTGTGATAATAAGATATAAAGGCTCTCGCATGCAATACTCGACACCTCTAATAATCACACATAGTAAATTAATTAGAAGACGAAAAACACAGCTACTTACTGCGTACTGACATGTGTTGTTTACGCAAGCAAGGGTGTGTATATATTTTTCCTCCCCTGTATAGTCTGAATGAAAACAAAGACAAGTCCACACTACACACACACACACACACACGCATGCAGTGTAATGACAATCGGCCACGAGAGCACAATGTGAGGCAAGATGTGCGATTGGGGGAAATGGTCGGGGGGGGGGGAGTGGGGTGTGGGGATGGGGTGGTGGTGTCATATAATGTGGTACACAAGTACAGCACGGCAGATGTAAGCTGTGTACAAGTGTGTACGCAAGAAACCACAACTGGAACAAACCTTAGGACCACTCTTGTTGTCATCTCGGCTGACACCGAGCTTCAAGTTAGTCTCTCTACTTGTCTCTCTCTCTCACTCTCTCTCTCTCCCTGTGTGTGTGTGTGCCATGGGTTCTCAAATAGCATAATCAGTTAAATCCATTCAATTCAACATTGTTCATTCATCAGCTTGTGTCTATTATTTCCCGGTCATCCCCAACCGGTCAATTCTCCAAACTCACGAATTCATGTTTTGACCGGTATAAAAAAAATATTCCCTTAGCCCCTTATAATCATAGGGGCAGAAGCAAAGCATAATTCATCTGTTCTTGCAGAGGCGTACCAAGGGTGGATGGAGGGGGTCCTAATTCGAAAGTCTCCCTGCGCCCAGCTTGAGGGAGCCGCCCCCCCCCCATTTTTTTTTACATTTAATATTAAGCGCATTATCTCATATCATGGTGTCAAATGTCAAAATGCAGGGGCCCCCAAAGGGCCAAACCCCCCGGACCCTCAAATCCCTAGGTTCGGCACAGTGTTCCTGTGACCTCGACATACAAAGGGATTATCTAGTTAGTACAACTTCACAGATTATCTATCTATCTATCTATCTATCTATCTATCTATCTATCTATCTATCTATCTATCTATCTATCTATCTATCTATCTATCTATCTATCTATCTATCTATCTATCTATCTATCTATCTATCTATCTATCTATCTATCTATCTATCTATCTATCTATCTATCTATCTATCTATCTATCTATCTATCTATCTATCTATCTATCTATCTATCTATCTATCTATCTATCTATCTATCTATCTA
>JAGDYQ010000022.1:7800990-7812661 GCA_021962125.1 Bulinus truncatus
ATATATATATATATATATATATATATATATATATATATATAATTGTATCTTTTTATTATTACAATGTTCGTTAAATTGTAACCATTCGGATCAAATTTGGGAGATATTATAAGCAAAATGCAAGATTGTATGTATTATTAATTCATTGGATGTATTTAATGTTTTATATATGTATATATATATTTATATATATATATATATATATATATATATATATATATATATATGTGTGTGTGTGTGTGTGTGTGTGTGTTGGAATATATTGTGCATTTTTTAAGCAGTTAGAAAAATGTGTGAAAACAAGTGGGAAAATGTACATTTCAACAGAAAGGGGCTACGAATGACTACAATGCATTTGAAATTATGCATTCATTCATTATAATAATACCATAAGTGGCACAGTCAAGTGTTGTTATTGTAATGAGAAAATAACCGTTTTTTGGAGGGTAATTTAATACCGGGGGTTACAATTAATAATAATGCACCAAAATACATGGTATGCAAATCCACGTCAAAGCTTCTTTGAACTATTCATCTCGTATGATACAATAAAAAAATATTGCCAGATTGTCAGGTTTCATGCCAGTTGGGCGGTGTGTGTTTTTTTTTAAAAAAATGCACTGTAAATATATCATTTATATGTAGATTTATTTCGTATGAAATTTTTTTTTTGTTTCTATTCTATTGGTCCCGTCCTTCTCTGATCATTGCCAGCTACGCTGCAAATGGTTGATCGTCTGCTGCACATGGTTGATCATTGCCAGATAAGCTGCAAATGGTTGCTGTATTTACATTGATAGTCATAAGCCTGATTGGCGTGTTTTTTTTTTCCTTATGTTAGAAAAAATCGTTTCTTTTACTAGCACAATATGAATTTTTTTTTTGTAGTCTGAACCTTAGATATGGTCATAACTTATGATGATGTGTCAGTTGTACTTCGGCTGCTGCTTTTATCCGCATCTTAAACCAAAAATGTATATAATGAATTGGTTCTGTGTATTTGCTGTAATAACAAAAAAAAAATTTTATGAACATGTGGTGTTTTTTTTTCCTCGACTTTTATACTGTTTTATTTTGAAACACAACATGTGCTGTATGTGATACTGTATCTATTTATATGTAAATAATATGTCAATTAGTTACAATAAACTATGTGGGTGAATAAAGATATCAGAACAATGCTATGTGGGAGGAATACATTTTTACATGTAATAAACTTTGATATGAAATATTCGCTGCTTTTGTTGTTTTGTCTTTTTCTGTTTCCGGCTTGTGTTGGTTCAAAGGGCTGTCATTGATGCGGTGATGTGTCTGGGCGTACGAGGAACATTTGGTGGGCACTAGGCGAAGGAACATTTGTTGGGCCCGTGAATGGTAATATTATGGAGCCATGGGCAAAGGAACATGGGGGTCGCTGGGTGAAGGAATATTTGGTGGCACAAGGCGAAGGAACATTTGGTGGGCACTGGGGGAAGGAACATTTTAGGGCACTGGGCGAAGGAACATTTTGGTGGGCCCTTGAATAGTAATATTATGGAGCCATGGGAAAAGGAACATTAGGGGCGCGGTTGGGGGCAAAGGAACATGGGGGTCGCTAGGTGAAGGAACATTTGGGGTCACTAAGTTAAGGAACATTTGGTGGGCACTGGGCGAAGGAACATTTGGTGGGCCCGGAGAAAAGAATATTATGGAGCCATGGGCAAAGGAACATTGGGGGGGGGGGGCTAACCACAAAACGTTGTCAAGGAAGCTGCTTGCAAATCATGAGGCCGTTCTGAGCCCCTAAACTGTTAAGTCCTGTTAGATATTTTAGGTCACGTGGGGTCACGTATATTTATTTCGTATGAATTTTTTTTTGTTTCTATTGGTCCCGTCCTTCTCTGATCATATCTATGAATCTATCTGTCTGTCTGTCTGTCTGTCTGTCTGCCTGCCTGTCTGTCTGTCTGTCTGTCTATCTACCATATATATATATATATATATATATATATATACTTATAAGACGCATTTGTTGTCTGTCTGTCTGTCTGTCTGTTCCCTTATAACTCAAGATCCAGACAACCAAAAAACGTGAAATTTGTTACACATACACATAATTACTGGGGGAAGGTTATAGGACATTTTTCGTTTCATCTGTAATTAATTTTTTTTTATTTTAGTATTTTTCTATATTAAAGTAATCTCGACGGCGCCATAAATAAAATTCCTCTGTGAGGTCATTACCCAATGATCGAATAGAACTTGCGCGCTGGTGCTGTATTGTGTCTTTGTGCTGCAAAGAATTGTTGATGTTTTTTCATGCTCCCTATTTGTACAGCTTGAGGAAGTTAAAGGAATGAAGAAGGATTTAGAAGAAGTGTGAAGCCATAATAATAAGTATATATATATATATATATATATATATATATAGAGAGAGAGAGAGAGAGAGAGAGAGAGATAGAGAGAGAGGGAGGGAGGGAGGGAGAGATAAAAAGAGAGAGGGGGGTGGGAGAGAGAGAGAGGACAGGAGGGTAGGAGGGAGGGAGGGGAGAGAGGGAGGGAGGGGGATGGACAGGGGGAGAGAAGGAGGGGGAGAGAGGGAGATGGGAGAGGGAAGGAGGGGGAGAGGGAGATGAGAGAGGGAGGGAAGGAAAGAGGAAGGGAGGGAGAGAGGGGGTAGGGAGGGAGAGAGGGTAGGGAGGGAGAGAGGGTGGGAGAGAGGGAGAGAGAGAGGGTAGGAGAGAGAGGGAGGGAGAGAAATAAAGAGTGAGGGGGCAGGGAGGGAGAGAGGGGATGAGGGAGGGAGGAAGAGGGACAGAGGTGGGAGAGGGGAGGAGGGAGAAAGAAGGGAGGGAGAGAGGGGTTAGGGAGAGGAGAGAGAGAGGGGAGGGAAGGGAGAGAGGGAGAGAGAGGGTGGGGGAGAAATGGGAGGAAGAGATAAAGAGAGAGGGGGCAGGGAGGGAGAGAGGGAAGGAGGAAGGGGGAGAGAGGGAGGGAGGGGGGATGGACAGGGGGGAGAGGGTGGGTGGGAGGGAGAGAAATGGGAGAGAGAGGGAGGGAGAAGGATGGAGGGAGAAAGGGAGGGAGGGAGAGGGAGGGACGGAGAGAGAGAGGAAGGGAGAGAGGGGGTATGGAGAAAACAGAAGGTAAACAGAAAACCTTATTTTAAACCCGGGCAAAGCCGGGTACTTGCAACTAGTATCTCTATACTTATAAGACGCATTTGTTGTCTGTCTGTCTGTCTGTCTGTTCCCTTATAACTCAAGATCCAGACAAACAAATAACGTGAAATTTGTTACACATACACATAATTACATGGGGAAGGTTATAGGACAGGTTTCGTTTCATATCGATGGGTAGTTTAATTGTAATTAATTTTTTTTTATTTTAGTATTTTACTATATAAAAGTAATCTCGACGGCGCCATAAATAAAATTCCTCTGTGACGTCATTTCCCAATGATACATTTTTAAAAGAGGGGTACCTTCCGGAAACTCCAATTGTAAACATGGTGAAATCAATAGTCATATCTATTTACCTATCGTTTTATGTATTAAGAAGATTAAAATTAAAGGTGCACTTTAATAAACCGAAATACGTTAATTAAAATGTTTCTGTGACATTATTAACATTAATACAATCTCAATGGGTAGTTTAATTGTAATTAATATTTTTAGTATTTTACTATTCAATGCACCGGGAATTCCCTGTATTCGCGCACCAAGTGAATGTGTAATTGAACGGACGGAGTAGAAAGGGTTAAGGACGGGACAAAAAAATTATTGTTGTTGTTTTTTTTTCCTGCTGCAAGTACCCGGCTTTGGCCGGGATTAAAATAAGGTTTTCTGTTTATTTAAGAAGCGTAATTTGACGTTTAGTTGTACAGAGAGAGAGAGGGGGAGAGAGATAAAGAGAGAGGGGGCAGGGAGGGAGAGGGAAGGAGGGGGCAGGGAGGGGGAAAGAAGGAGGGAGGGAAAGGGAGGGATGGAGGGAGGTGGTAGGGGAGGGAGATAAAGGGGGAGGAAGGGAGAGGGAGGGTTGGAGAGAGCGGAGAGGGAGAAAGGGAGGGAAGGAAAGAGAAAGGAAGGGGGGGGGAGTAGGGAGGGAGATAGGGAGGGGGAGGGAGGGAGAGAGATAAAGAAAGAGGGAGGGAGAGAGAGAGGGAGGGAAGGGAGGGAGAGAGAGGAAAATGAGGGAGGGGGAGGGAGAGAGAGGAAGAGGGGGAGAGAGGGAGACGGGAGAGGGAGAGAGGGGGTAGGGAGGGAGAGAAAGGGGAGGGAAGGAGAGAGGGAGAGAGAGGATGGAAGAAATGGGAGGGAGTGAGAGATAAAGAGATAGAGGGGGCAGGGAGGGAGAGAGGGGGAGGAGGAATGGAGGAAGGTGGAGAGAGGGGGGGACGGGGGTGAGAGAAGGAGTGAGGGAGATAGGGAGAGAGAGGGAGATGGGAGAGTTAGGGAGTGATAAAGGGAGGGAGGGAAAGAGAAAGGGAGAGAGGGGGTAGGAAGGGAGAGAGAGGGGAGGGAGGGAGAGAGAGGAAGGGAGAGAAGGGGGTAGGGAGAAAACAAAAGGTAAACAAAAAACTTATTTTAAACCCGGGCAAAGCCGGGTACTTGCACTTAGTATATATATATATATATATGAATAGAACGAGGTTTCCTGGAAAATGAAAATATTTTGTTTTATCTCGGTTGTTCTAAGCATCATATCTGTGTGGGGTAAAGTGTTTAAAACACTGTGGTGATTGGGTGGGGGGAGGATGTTTCCTCTGATTACGTTTTTCCAAGAAAGGTGAGATTTGGATGAAATGGGACAAAACGATGTTGTATCAGGTTGGCCTAGTTTTGATAAGTCGTCACATGATCTCCTCACACACCACATCTCGGTCGCCCCCCCTCCCCCCCCCCCACACACACACTGTTTTAATCAGCTGTGTTGTGTTGTTGTTGTTGTTTTTTAAGTTGTTAGTAACGGAGAGGGGCCACAACGACGAATTCTAGGGCCCCTGGAAAATCTATGACAACGTGGGGGTCCCCCTTTGACACACCCCCTCCCCTTTCCCTTAATTTGGCTTCAAAAATAAATTAAAGGATAATTTTCAAAAGCGACGGTCCCTTCCAGCCACTCTCCCCCCCCCCCACTTCCACAAGCCCTTTGGGACCCCTGACAAGTGCTCGGATCGCAACCCCCCCCCCCCGAACAGAGTTACCTCTCTTTGTTTATGCTGTTACCTCCCCCTTCATGACGAATTAATGAGCTAACATCCAGCAGTGTACAAATCAGTGGACAGACGATTACATGTATCCAGTGCAGGAGTTACGTGTAAGCTACACAAGCTATAGTTTAGGGCCCCCACTTTCTTGAGCCACCCCTACCCAAAGTTTTTTTTCCAAGTTAGCAATTGTCATATATACTTAAGAATTTTGCACTGATATAAAAAAGGGGCCCCGTATCTCAAAAATGCTTAGGGCCTTATCAAGTCTAGATCCGGCACCGCATGTATCCGAAGCCAACGAATTCATCCAATCAAATCAGCTGAAAAAAAAATCAACAGACAAGAAAAACTCTTCGCACGCACTCGATTTCAGCATTGAATCCTTTATCTCGGTATTACACAAAATGTTCTGTAAACTTTTTATTTCAAATATTCATAGATTTTTTTTTAATGCTTTTATTTAATCCGCATATCCGTGTATTGTTGATATGTCGGTCAAATCATTCCGCAAGTCATCCCGCACAGAATGAGGTCACATATATTTTGCATGCTTGTGTACTTATGATTATAAATTTTACAATACTGTCAAATGCTCTAAATCAGGGGTCGGCAACCTTTTGAAATGGAAGAGCCAAAAGTTATAATTTACAATTTTCTCAGTTTTTAAAGAGCCACTCAAATTGTTGTTCTTTCAATATTATGGTATTTGATTAGGAATAGGTGTATAAAATAATATTATTATAATTATTTTTGCATTGAACTGAAAGTCCGCAATTCGACATCGAAAGAGCCGCAACTTGACATCGATAGAGCCGCATGCGGCTCGCGAGGCGCAGGTTGCCGACCCCTGCTCTAAATGAAATGCTTATGTATTTATAATCACAATACTGTTAAATGCTCTAAATGAAAATCACAACAGCACAGACGTAGGTTCAATGATACAAAAAACACAATTTAATAATCTATTTACAATCAATAATTTCACTGGCCACGATTTTACACTGCCGGCTTCATCGTCACTAATCTGCTGCTCCTACGTCACACGGTCACTGCTTTCAGGAGCAGATCTATACGGTGCGCTGGTTTACGGGAATTCCCTATTCGTAGCGCACCGCCGAGCAGGATAAGGAGATTTAGAAGAATGCTACGTCTTGATATTTTATATTCATTCGATTAACATCGTGTAGGGTTGCGAAGTAAATTTGATTTTGGTTTCGTATTTAAAGTGGTGAAAGATTAAAAAAAAAAATGTGTGTGGGATCACACGTGACTTGTTTGTAGAAACCGAAAGCGTGGGCGCCAAATAAATTTACCATGTGACAAAAATTATAATATCAAAATATTGGGGGTGATTATGTGCGTCTTCCGATTACATGCATATATTAACTGAACAGTATGTAGGCCCATGCAGGATGTGATATGCATTTAGTCCAGCGCTTCTCAAATTGTATATATTCCAATCACATCTATTGTAAAGCTGATCGAATTAGGCATTTACTGGACGTGACTACGTCCAGTGCCGTAACGAGCTTAACTCGCGCCCGGGGCACAATACCTTTTTAATACATTTTTAGCGCCCCCCCCATTCGAAAATCATATAATATTATATGTAAAATATAAATTTGGCGCCCCATTGTGAGTAGCGCCCGGGGACATATGTACCCCCCGCCCCATAGCCACGCCTCTGATTACGTCATTAGGCCAGTAGTTCTTAAACTTGCAAAGCTTTGCAGACTATTGTGCAAACTGTTTTGTTTTTGCTTCATACATTTTATTTATAGACCCCCCCCCCACACACACCTTTTTTTTTTTTTGCTTTCAAATTTACAAACTTGTAGTTTTGTGTGACACGCAGAGGAAAAAAGTTTTAATTATGCACTTATTTATTCTCGAATCTCGATCTGTTCATAATAATACATGTTCATTTCATCTCAACCAACTTGACATTCACCCGCAACCTACACTTTAAGAGCCACTGCTTTAAAATAAATGATATATTTAAAAAAAAATATATGAAGCCTGTAATTGACACTGGCGCAGAACTTTATTTAATTCATAAAATTTTCAATTAATATTTTAAAAAGATTTTTTCCCCCTTAGATAGCATTTTTTTTTTTTGCTTAAGCAAAAAACCTGGCTATATGGAAAGGAGAATAACTCTTATTTCAAGGGAAATAATTATCTTTACAATAAGAGCCACTTCCGTTTTATCTCGAAATGCTACCAGAAAGATTGTCTTGTACACCTAGTTATCTTTCCCTGATAACCCCGTGCAAACCATGTCCCCTTTCTGTGAGCTCTATCAGTGAGGCAGAAAGAATACTGTCTAGTGTCTATGTCAACGTGCATTGAAAATAATCGTTATCTTTTTTTTTTAAAACGAGTCTTACCACGCCCATGTACCGAGTCACCTTGTTCCCCCCTGTAGTAGCCTGCAACCTTACTGCATTGGCATCTTTGGGTGGGCCCCCCTACTGAACCGTTATTCCCCTTTGTCTGGGCCACCATTAATAATGACCCCAGTTCCTTTATACCTATTACAGCCCACAGATTAGATATTATATACTAGATATTAAGCCCGGCGTTGCCCGGGAAATCTAGGTGTAATGTTAAACCTCTTCCTAATCAATTTAATTAATTTAATTAGGTGCTGATTTATGCAACTTTCCTAATGTGCAGAAATGACCTACATTTCATACGTCAAAAGATGTGGCTGCCATAACCAACATACCATCATCAAAAAGTAATCCATCGAGGGAACAATAACCTCCAGTACACAATGTTAACAAACTATAAATAAATGAGCATGATTATCAAATGCGCAGCCGATTTACGTGAAATCAAGTGCAGAATTATTTTTTTTTATTATTTGACGTCACAGATGATTTTTATTTATAGCGTTTTGCCCTGAATTCTATCTATAGTTAAAAATCAAAACAAAACATAAAAAATGCACTGATAGGTAAAAAATAACTGTGATATATTATTTGGTAAAACAAGTGTCAGGTAGCCATTTTAAACACTGGGTGGACTTAAAGAGACAATGGTCTGGCAACCAATGGGACGCCAGTTAGCATAATATGAGATTATGACGTCATCTAACACACGATCACCTCTCAATATTGAAAAAAAAAACAACTATGTTTTTAAAGAGAGTCATAAGGATTGAACTGTTTATTACAGTTAATAAAAATGCTTAAAATGGATGGATACCTGACTTTAAGTAGGAGGAAGCTGTGACATTCACCAACCTGTGCATTCAGGGCCGCCGAGAGGGGGGGGGGTCATTGCCAGGGGGCCCGCATCTGTAAGGGGGCATAAAGGGAACCCGGCCGCCCCGACCATGTCAATTTTTTCACGACTCATTGTTTATTAAGGGGCCCGCAATGATGTCCTGCCCTGGGGCCCGCGTTGGCTCTCTGTGCCACTGTGTGCATTACTGATGCATTCTCAATCATGAATGGGGGGGGGGGGGGATGAAAGAACCATTAGTGGTATCAGGATGTAGATTGGCTGTTAGGCCAAACTTGGCATGCCAGATAATTTTCCTGACGCATCCACCATAAAACAAAGGTCAAATATAAATAGCTAATAATATATGTATAAAAAATAAGTTTAATTTCAAATAGATTTACTTTCGGCTCTATGGTAAAATTCTATTTCCTCCTTAAAGAAAAATTATAAAATATGGCTACAGGTATAGAACTGGTGAAAACATTAAAAAAAAAAAAATCAGCAAAAGACATTTAAAGAGACAGGCAAGACAGAATATTCAACAGCCAGTGACAATAAGATAAGCCAGAATTATCTACACCTCTAAACATGTCAATCTTTTGTTACTAAGTACCCTACAACATGACTGTTTTTCATTTTACTCTATACAGACATATGACCAGAGTTATTTCCCCCCTGTAATCAAACACACAAGGTTGAGGGTAAAAAAAGAACAATAATGAGATGATAAAAGTATTCTATTTTTTTTGGTGTGTTGGAGGGTACAGACCAAATGAAGCAAAGTTAACATTTTTTTTTGTAGCCATTCTGCTGTAAAACGTAGCAGGTAACTATTCTGTTGTATTATGTAGCGAGTACCATCCTGCTGTTTTATGTAGCGAGTACATTGTGCTTTCCGAAACCAATGTCAGGTAGCCATTCAAAGACAAGGTGGACTCGGAGACAATGATTTAGCATTAGAACACAAAGCAGCCAATGGGGGGACTCCAGTTGGCCGATGAGATGATGATGTCATCTAGCTCATTGTCAAAAGTTATTAAAAAAAAAAAAAAAAACATCATGATGAAAATGTTTATTACAGTTAACAAAAACGCTTTACAAACATTAAAAAAATGAAAAAAAAAAAAAAACAGAACTTTTCAATGTCAACTGACGTCAGCTTGAGATGCACGGCAAAACATCTTCAATTTATTTCTCAACAAAGTGATGTCCACTGGCATGGCCTCAAACGATTCACCATCTATGTTAAACCACTGGTCCTGTGGACAAATTAGCATCAGCGTTAAACCCACAATCCTTATCTGATGTTAAAAGACATTTTTTTTCTTATTTTCCCATTTAAAAAAAAAAACATCCAGAATAAAACAACATGATTTAGCAC
This sequence comes from Bulinus truncatus, assembly GCA_021962125.1. Taxonomy (NCBI): domain Eukaryota; kingdom Metazoa; phylum Mollusca; class Gastropoda; family Planorbidae; genus Bulinus; species Bulinus truncatus. The sequence continues at coordinate 7,810,797 of JAGDYQ010000022.1, forward strand.
CTCGTTATGAACCCGTCACAGTTAATGGGTGTGGAGATGATACTAAAGACGGTTTTCCCTAAATATTAAATAACATAAATAAAAAGTTCAGTGTTTCCTTCAAACTTCAACCTAATATAAAAAGAACAATAAAACATAAACACTTTACCTATTTGTAAATAATGCGGATAACTCTGATATCTTTAAAAAGAGAATTGAAGTGCTAACTACGATTAAAAATAGAATACAAGTAACAAAATGAGCCCCATAAAGAACTTATCTAGAAACCCCCCAACAATAATTAACTATCAAATACTGTTTACTCCAAACAAGCTAAATGAAAAAATAAAAAGGGAGCAAGCAAGGCAAATGTACAACAACACAATGATTAATAAAAGTAGCGGGACCTAGTTTAATCAATGACCCAGAAATTATTTCTTCAAATTTACAGAGAATTGTAATTTAAGATTAAAACTCAGACAACTGCAGACTAAGTAAGCTTAAAATAGACTAAGAAAGCCTTCAAGAAAGTAAGAAAATGTCAAAATAGACTCAGAAATCTTTTAACACTCTCTGAAAGCGTACGTAGGTCAGGCATTGTGTTCGAGGCATGTCATAATAAAACACTTAAAAAAAAAATTATAGACAAATAAAACCTGAAGGGAATATTTTCAGCTTGATTTGCCCAACATATCATCATTGTACCCACAAATATATAACACATCATTGCTGTACCCGTAAATATATAACACATCATTGCTGTACCCGTAAATATATAACACATCATTGTTGTATCCTGCCCCACAACACATCATTGTTGTACCATAAACTATGACAACACATCATGATTGTACCCTGAACCAAAACCTTCACTGACCTTTTCTTTCAATTCAATATGCACTTTCTTGACCAGCACTGACTCTTCATTCTCAGTGCCTACTGATGCAGGGGCTGATTTCCTGACTCTATGCCACCTGTGAAGACAAATTGTATCACAAAAGTTACAAGAATAGCTGCTAAGGCACCTGTCTTTTCATTGTCTGGATTACTTTACACAACCTAAGGTGAAACGATTATATCACAAATTTCTTAAGAAAGATGCTGTCCAAGATAAAACAGAAAATTTTAAATTACTCACCCTTCACTTATGAATTCTTTTTTTGTCAGCTGGCTGGGCCCAATGGTGAGCTGTAATGCTTTCAATGGCTGTCATTAAAAAAAAAAACAAGCAAGAAAAATATTATTCAACTCATTCCCTCCAAGTGAACTCAACACAATTTGCAGCTCACGTGGACTACCTCGTACATCCAGCTTTTTTATTTCAACTAAAAATATCAATACAGAGTGTCATAATTATAGTTTTAAGAGTTGGGATTTTTCTAATTGGGCCAAACACCTGCCTAACTGCGAAATAGTTTTGATATTTTTTATCCCTGCTTTTTTTTAATTTCTGATTCTCATTGCTCAAAAAATGGTCGTTGTTCAAAATGGATTTTAGTGTACATTTCAGATTTTTATTTTTATAAAAAATTTTTTTTTACTGTAATTATTAAATGACATAAACCAGATGTTTCATTACTTTCCATTCAGACTTCAAGAGACAAGCCTTGTATCTGAGCTTTGTTAAAAAAAACAACAACTATTTTTTCACTACTTAATATATTGTTGTGAAGAGAAATTCATTTCTTTTAAAGTTAATAAAAAAAAACAGGCAATGTGTTTTATTAAAATTTCAAGCCAAGACACTAAATTAAACTGTGAAATGTGCGCATGAAATGCCACAGAGAGGAAAATGGTGTGGTAGAATGAGTTAACAATAAGACCCCGAGTGCAAGATAAGAAAGAGGAAAATGAGAAGTAAAAAAGAACATAACAACATGACAGTA
>JAGDYQ010000022.1:7813161-7825661 GCA_021962125.1 Bulinus truncatus
TATCGTAAATTAAAATGAACATACGAAATGTACTGAACAAATTCAATGCGCTTTACAATGGGACCATTCGTCCATAATGCATTAATATAGAATATTGTAGTCTTTCTAATGACTTTATATAAAATATTGTGAAATAATAAATAATTGTTATCTTGGACTGTGAGTAATGATCAATCATTATATACATGTGTACATATTTTATAAATATTTTGTACAGATACAATTATTTTACGATCATTTCTGCCAAGTTGTACTAAACAAAAATTCCACATAAAAAAAAATGTGGCGGAAAAAAATCAATATCATCTGCCAGTTTGGCTCCCTTTGGAGGCCAAACTCTCCTGATACCTCTGTCCAATTTGGCACACAGAATCATTTCACACTAATTTACAAACCAATATATGCCAGGTTTTTTTTTTATCTTCACTGACCAACCAGACTTTTTTTTAACCTGAATTTGGTTTATACTCTTTTATGTTCAATAAAACTGAGTCAATATTACTTCCCATCTTATTTATAACTTCATTTGTCAGGATTTGTGTGTGCAGGGGTATGTGTGTGTGATTGGGGGAGGTAAAAAGCATATCAAGCTCTGACGATACGTTCATGTCCATAATTTTCCGTGTAGATACACCTTTGAATACAGAAACTCTGTACAGATCAATGACACCAAACGTAAAAGATCTAATATATATAAATATTTATATATATATATATATATATATGTATATATATATATATATATATTGATGTCTACCAACAAAGGACATTGTAAAGGGTAATGAAACAGCAACAACAAAAAATGACACCTAATAATAATGATTGTCAGAGCACACGACATCCTGGTTTAGGGTACAGACTGTCGTGATATGAGTCAGGCCTGCACCGGAAGTGTCAAATCAATTTGGCTGATATAAAAAGTCATATTTGACTTTACGTCAAGTCATGCCCGACTTTACGTCAAGTCATGTTCGACTTTGAAGTCAAGTCATATTTGACTTTATGTTACGGCATTCCGCAGACCAATGTGATCAGTTTGACTTTTGTTTGTCAGTAAAATGTATGACATATGACAAATGTCAGTATCAGGAATCAACGAAGGTGATAAATCAAAGATCCATGACTTCAGTCAATGATTGACATATTCAAAATTAAAACTCATGTTCATATTTCAAAATTAAAACTCATGTTCATATTATCAGTTGCTACATTATCTACTTGAATGAAGTAACAAAAATGTACTTTTTAAGAAGCAGACGACAAAAAGTAACCAACTTCTCTGCCGCTCGGTAAAAAACCAACAATTTCGGACATTGGACCAGATGGACTTCGGAGACAAGGGGTCAGGCGTATTGCTCAGTCTGGATTAGGAACAAAGACAACAGAGTGGTTGTTACTCACTTCTGAATAATTCAAATGAAGCACCAGATGAATGTGACAGGTTGACTGTGGATTCACTCAAAGACAACGACAGAGAAACGCACAAAGACACACATTGGGAAAAAAAGAATAAATACAGAAAGAAAGAGAAAACGATGCGAGAATTGTGGTTTTGGTGAAATCTTCTATTTGTGAAATATGAAAGTTTGTTTATAGAACATACAAGTTGTGCCTGTGTGTGTGCGTGTGTGTGTGTGTGATTGTGAGTGGGTGTGAATCTGTGTGTCTGTGAGTGTGTCTGTGTTTGTTTGTGTCTCAGTGGCGTAACGAGGGGTAGGCAAGGGGGGAATTCTGGTCCCGGGCGCTACTCACAAAAGGGGCGCCAAATGGTATATTTTACATATAATGTTACAAGTTTTTCGAAAGGGGTTGGGGTGGTTGGAGCTAAAATGTATTGTGCCCCGGGCGCGAGTTAAGCCACTGGTGTGTCTGTGTGTGTGTGTGTTTGTCTGTTAGTGTGTGTTTGTTAGTGTGTGTGTGTGTGTGTGTGTGTGTGTCTGTGTGACTGTGTGTGAATGGTTGAGTTGTGAGATTAGTGTATTTGTATGTGTTTTGATTTTATTTATTATAAATATACATTGAAATGTTATATTATTTGTTCTTTTTTTTTATTAGTTTGTTGTCACGGTATGGGGCTGCCACTTTAGATTCACAACTTTACGGGATTTCCCCATTTCGTCTTAAATAGAACAAATTTACTGTAAACAATAAACTGTTGTAGATATCATGTTTCCTATACAACAAAAGTAATACTGCTGGGAACTCGCAGTAGAGAATGTTTGAAGTCAGTCAACATGAACTTAATACAAATATTTTATTGATGATCTCTCGGATTTCCATTCAATATATTGCTTAAGATATAAATATGTAAAAAAGTAAAGTTCCATTCTTAGCCCTTAACTGGCCATCGGGGCAGATGAATGTAGAATCTAATCCAATGTTTCTACAACCCTCTACATAGAAATGGGATTGTGTAGTGGTTAGCACAACGCCCAGCCGCCTCACTTCTCCTAACTTAAGTCAAATATTAATTTAAAGCTGTAGTGGATATGTGGGACGACTTTGAATCAAACTTCACCTGGAAAATTCCAGGGGCCTCACTGAGGATCGAACCTAGGACCTTCAGGTCGATAGTCGATTTCTCACTCCACTCAGCCATCCGTTCCACATATAAATATGAGCTTATAAGTGATATAATGATGGCGTCCAAAGGACTTCTGACTTAACTTAACCCCTGTAATGATGCCATTACATTAGAACCTACCACTATAGAGTGCAATGATACCTGACTAACAATTAGAATCTACCACTATAGAGGCAATAATGCCTAACACTAGAACCCACCACTATTGATGCAACAATGCCTACACTAGAACCTACAACCATAGATGCAATAATGCCTACAGTAGAACCTACTACTATAGATGTAATAATGCCTACAGTAGAACCTACCAATTATAGAGATGCAATAATTACTACACTAGAACCCTACCACTATATATGCAATAATGCCTACACTAGAACCTACCACTATAGATGCAATAATGCCTACACTTGAACTTACTCATTATAGATGGGCAATAAATGTCAACACTAGAACCTACTAACACTATAGATACAATAATGCCTACACTAGAACCTACCATTATAGATGCACAGTTAATGCCTACTACTAGGAACCTACCACTATAGATGCAATAATGCCTATACTGGAACCTATTACTTGAGATGCAATAATGCCTACACTAGAACCTACCGCTATAGATGCAATAATGCCTACACTAGAACCTACTACTATAGATGCAGTACAATGCACTACAGTAGACTTACCACTATAGATAGTAATAATGCCTACACTAGAACCTACTACTATAGATGCAATAATGCCTTACACTGGAACCTACCACTGTAGATGCAATAATGCCCATACTAGAACCTACCTACTATAGATGGCAATAATGCCTACACTGGAACCTACACTACTATAGATGCAATAATGCCTACACTAGAACCTACCGCTATAGATGCAATAATGCCTACACTAGAAACCTACTACTATAGATGCAAATAATGCCTACAGTAGTAGTCCCACTCACTATGGATGCAATAATGCCTACACTGGAACCTACTACTATAGATGCAATAATGTCTACACTAGAACCTACCACTATAGATGCAATAATGCCCACACTGAACCTACTACTATAGATGCAATAATGCCTACACTAGAACCTACCACTATAGATGCAATAATGCCTACATTAGAACCTACCACTATAGATGCAATAATGCCTACACTAGAACCTACCACTATAGATGCAATAATGCCTACACTAGGAACCTACCACTATCAGATGGCCATATAGCCTACACTAGGAACTCTACCATTATAGATGCAGCAATGCCTACACTAGAACCTACAAAAATAGCATACAATAATGCCTACACTAGAGCCTACTACAATAGATGCAATAATGCCTACACTAGAACCCACTCACTTATAGATGCAATAATGCCTACACTAGAGCTCATCATACTATAGATGCAATAATACCTACAATAGAACCTACCACTATAGATGGCAATAATGCCTACACTAGAACCTTCCATTTTGATGCAGTAATGCCTCTACACTAGGAACCCGCTGCTATAGATACAATAATGCCTACACTAGAACCTACCACTTTGATGGCCAAATGCCTACACTAGAACCTACCACTATAGCCGCAATAATGCCTACACTAGAACCTACAACTATAGATGCAGTAATTATTCACACCAGAACCTACTAAAAAAAAAAAAAAAAAGCCTACACTAGAACCTACCACTATAGATGCAATACCATCTACACTAGAACCTACCAATAGATGCTCATAATGGGGGGGGAAGATCCCTCAACTATAGATGCAGTAATGCCTACACCTGAACCTACAACTATAGATACAATAATGCCTACACTAGAACCTACTACTATAGATGCAATAATGGCGGGTTTTGAACCTACCACTATATGTGCAATAATGCCTACCTAGTACTTTTACTATAGATGCAACAATGCCTACACTAGGAACCCACCTTGTGAGATGCAATAATGTCGCTACACTAGAACCTACAACTATAGATGCAGTAATCCCTAGGGGTGAACCTACAACTATAGATACAATAATGCCTATACTAGAACCTACGTGTATAGATGCAGTAATGCCTACACTGGAACCTACTACTATAGATGTAATAATGCCTACGCTAGAACCTACTACTATAGATGCAAAAATGCCTACACTAGAACCTACAACTATAGATGCAATAATGCCTACACTAGAACCTACCAGTATTGATGTGATTATCTTGGTCCCGTTCGTATCACGTCTCTCTGTGTCTGGGTACATCTCCTCCCTGTCATAGATGCTGACGAATCGACGTTTCGGTGACCATGTGCCTGAAACATTTTGGGAATCCTTGTTTCAACAACGCAGTGGCTCCGGCACCAGCCAAAACCATTATATTAGGGTATAAGGAACATGGCATATATACATTTTTTTTCAGAATTTTTTTTTCAGGATTAGGGTTAGGGATAGGATTAGGGTTAGGGATAGGGTTTAGGGATAGGGATATGGTTTAGGGATAGGGATAGGGTTAGGGTTAGGGTGTGGAGCAATATTATCTGTGGCTGGTACCCGAAGTAAAAAAAATACGGGTTCTGTCGGACCGAACCGTAGCCAGTGCGTTTCAACAATAACCTGGCTGTCATGAAAGTAACACGTTAGCTAAACCTAAACAAACCCGTTGCATAGCACCCCAAAAAAAAAGGACCAGCTGAACTGGTACTTTGCCTGTAGGTAGTATGTACTAAATGAATGCATATTATTCAAAGTATTAAATATCTTTCTTCTGTCGTCTATCTGTCGTCTATCTATCGTCGGTCTGTGTCTATATATCGTCTATCTGTCGTCTATCTATCGTCTATCGGTGTCTATCTATCGTCTATCGGTGTCTATCTATCGTCTATCTGTTTCTATCTATCGTCTATCTGTCGTCTATCTATCGTCTATCTGTGTCTATATATCGTCTATCTCTGTATATCTATCGTTTATCTGTGTCTATCTATCGTCTATCTGTCATCACAAACGATTCAAAGAAATACATACATGTAATCAACATTTGCAGTAGTAATATAGTCATTACCAATGGCTTTAGTATTAACGTCTGTAGACCCCTAGTTCTACTGTACTCAGATTTTTAGTGCCAATAGATCTAGTAACAATATTTGAAGAACCGATATCTGTAATACTAATATCTGCAGCACCAATATCTGATATACCAATAGATGCAGCACCAATATCTATAATACCAATATCTGGTATACCTATATCTGTAATACCAATATCTGCAGTACCAATATCTGTAATTCCAATATCTGTAGTACCAATATCTGTAATACCAATATCTGCAGCAGCAATATCTGTAATACCAATATCTGCAGCAGTAATACCAATATCTGCAGCAGCAATATCTGGCATCCCAATGTCTGTAATATCAATATATTTAATACCTATATCTGTAATACCTATGTCCTCAGCGCCAATATATGTAATACCAATAACACCAGCGACTACACAGCAATAATTGCACGTGCTTAACAACAGGCGCCGCTCAGTCTAACCGGACCACCCCCCCCAAGTGACCGTCCAAACAATTCCTCGAGGACTAATGACCAATTAGACCAGCGGACCACCACTCACCTATCTTCTGAATCCCTTTATCAAGGGCCATTGAGAAAACACCCAGGCTGAAATCTTTGCGGTGACCGTCTTCATTGAATGTAAGACTTCCGGATAATCCCATTGGCTGGCGCTAGTAGGGGGGGGGGAAATAAAGAAAGAGACATAACAAAAAAAAATACATTACACAACAAAGAGAGAGAACTCTTGTAAGGTTTAGATTGAGATTATTCCCCCCTGATTTCCGACCGCTTGTATTCACGCGACATTCCTTTCTACATAGCTGAGTTGTTGTTTTTTTTAAGAGATTGAAGTTTTATCTTGAATTACACTTTGCAGGTTGATATATTTTTTTAAAAAAAGGGGAACAGATAAATGAGGTATATTAGAATGGGATGAAAATTTTAATTATGTTATTAAAGGATTTCTGTGTTATCGTTGCATTTATAATTCATGTATTTTAACCGCATAAGAGTTATGTATTACGATGAAATAACGTAAAGCAGTAAATCATTGATTAACATTATTATTATTATTTTTATTTCATCAAAGTCGATCTGTTTTTAATGACCCTCCCCCCACCCCTCACTCTTTCTTTGCGGTTATCGAAGATACACACATCACCTCAATAAACTCTGAAAAGTTATGTTCCCTTAGACGAAAAAAGCCATAGGAGAAGATGAAGTCTAGAACTCTTCTGTTTCTATATCCAATGCCTACTGAGGAATTGTGTAGCTAGATCAACGCCCAGCAGCCATTACTCCATTACCTTAAGCTGATGTCCGAACCCGGGACCTCACCGGTCGACAGTCGAACGCTCTACACATCGTACGACCACCCGTCGCATTGAAGAGCAAAAATAAAAAAGTTCCATAAGCCATAAAGGGTCAAAGTGCAGATGAAGTGTAGAATTCATCTGTTTCTATAACCTCGGCATATGAAGCGATTGTGTGGTTAGCACAACGCCCAGCCGCCTTTTACTTCCCCCAACTTAAAAGTCAGGTACCCATTTAAAGCTGGGTGGACTTGTGGGACGACTGGAAAAATTCTCATTGTTTTCACCGAAGATTGAACCCAAGACTCTCAGGCCGACAGTCGAATATCTACAGCACTCGGCCATCCGTCCCACTCATTGATGTTAATTTATTTCTAGAGAAAAAAAATAAAGTTAATCTAAGCAGATTATTGCTAGTTGCTGTTGGCCAGTGAGCCAGAGATTGTTTAATCGGAATGCTATTAGCATATTTAACGTTGTTTAATCGGAATGCTATTAGCACATTTAACGTTGTTTAATCGGAATGCTGTTAGCATATTTAACGTTGTTTAATCGGAATGCTGTTAGCATATTTAACGTTGTTTAATCGGAATGCTGTTAGCACATTTAACGTTGTTTAATCGGAATGCTGTTAGCATATTTAACGTTGTTTAATCGGAATGCTGTTAGCATATTTAACGTTGTTTAATCGGAATGCTGTTAGCATATTTAACGTTGTTTAATCGGAATGCTGTTAGCATATTTAACGTTGTTTAATCGGAATGCTGTTAGCACATTTAACGTTGTTTAATCGGAATGCTGTTAGCATATTTAACGTTGTTTAAACGGAATGCTATTAGCATATTTAACGTTTACAGACTTGATATCGTCTTTTTTGTTCCCTAAAAACACATACCAGGTTTCTGCGTTTATTAACTACGTTACACGTTTGATGTTAGTGTAAAAACAATGTGCCAGATGCACGCATGGATATAATTATGCAAAAATGAGACACCATAAAATAAATACATTTATTAAACATTCTAAAATATCTCTACATCTATCAATACGCCGTCCATGTTATGAGCCCAGCTATCACTGCCGAAATTTGGCTGTGATCCTTTGCTTAATTGTTAAAAAGTTTCTATTCACATGTTCTCAGATTTCAGTGCAACTCTTTGAATAGATGTAGAACTCAAAATTAAATATTTATTTTTTTTTAAATTTTCTCACGATTTAGTTAGAAGTGTTGTCATTTACAATTGTCCGCGATACACTGGTAGTCTGTGAAACCACTAAAATAAGTTCTTCCATACATACAAATTTACAATTTAAAAATTTCAAAAAATTGGTTGACACTTAATCTTTAACAATGACAAGCGATTCTCTTGTAGTCTTATTTTCATGAAACTCCGTTTAGGAATAAATGCATTGTATGTGTTGCGTGTATTAAAATCAAATCAAAATTTAGTATTCATACATTGACTCCTACACTGACTCATATCTTGACTAATACATATATTGATTCTGGAACTGACGCACACATTGACTCTGAGACTTGACTCTTAGTAAATGACTCTTACACTTTCTCAGACACTGATCCACACATTGACTCTTACACTGACTCACTCTCTGACTCGCAAACCGACTCACTGACTCACTCATTGACTTACATACTGACTCAAATATGCGCTCGTAATTTTGTCTATTTTATCACTTGACACACAATAAATAGCAGAATCTGGAAACACCCCCCCTCCACGTATCCACTAAAACTAACAAACAAATCAAACTAACAAATACATCTAAATACAATTTCTAAGTCTGTTTTATACTTATAAATAATTCAAGAAACCACCTGGGACATTGATAAAATCTACTAATATAATCAAGATTTTACCTTTTTGATTAGTTTCAGGATGTTCTGTCCAAACATCCAAGGGATCGGGGGTCTCGTGGTGCATGGGATCCCTTTGGTCTTGTTCTGGTTGTACAGATCCCCGCGCCGAAAAATCCACCGGAAGACGTCGCTGTCGTTCTCCAGCATACCGGAAATGGCCTCCTCGATGACCTTCAACCCGTCCACAGCCAGGGCGGCGTGCACCTGGAGACGAGAGATGGAATCGTTAGATATATCAGACTGGAACATGTGAGGGTGGGGGGGGGGGGTAGGGGGCAGTGTCGTATCTTGACAGGGGCGGCTATATCATCACTGTTTTGGTTTTCTGGTAACGATTTCGGCAGAACGTTACGGATCACTGTCCCCGGTAGCTGCTGACGGAAATTATTGGTGGGGTAGGGGAGTGGGGGGTGGGATTGTGGTCATTCGTAGCATGCTCTCTCGCAAAAATTATAATTGTTAGTGTAATAGCGTAATTAATCGTTCAACAACCAGAGAGAGACAGACAGACAGACAGAGACAGAGAGAGAGAGAGAGAAAGAGAGAGAGAATGTGGCAGGAAGGACTGAAAGGCAGATGTGACTGAGACAATGACTAAAGGAGGGGAGTAGAAGGTAGGTAGACACTTAAAAGTGACAGATACAAATAAACCAATGTGTCAGCAGGAAAAAATGAGAACTACACATTTCTAGCTAAAGTGGCACACAACACATCACAACACAACACAATAAATCTCTCTCTATAATCTCTAGCACATCTGTATGTTTTCTCTTCTTTGAAAAAATTTAATGGTAAAAGCATGAATCTCAATTTAAAAAAAAAAAAGTAAAATAATAAAGGGGAGAACAATCTAAATTTCAATTCTCATTTTTTTTGTTTTGTTTTTGCAGCTGCAGCTGCAGCAGCAGACGTACACACCGGAAGTCCGTAGCTATTGGGCATGTCGCCGTCACGTGACTTGCGTCTGAGATCGTCCGACAGCATCTGGGGATGTTCCAGGAGCTGGAAACCAGTGATGTTCACACCTCCGTGACGGAATCTGGACAAGTTCATTGACTGAAAATCCTGAGTGTGATTGGAAACATCGAACAAATTATAGAATATATCGAACTCTCTCCAGTTATATGTATATATATATATATATATATATATATATATGTGTGTGTGTGTGTGTGTGTATTTTATGTATATATCTGTTCCTCTTGACTTTTTATATGTCTTTCTTTGTATTTTTTTTATGTATCTCTATACATCTATACCTATCTATCTATATCTATTTATCTCTCTTCCCCTCCTCTCTCTCTCTCTCTGTATATATATATATATATATATATATATATATATATATATGTGTGTGTGTAGTGGCGTCACTAGGGTTGGTGTCACCCGGTGCGGTAACTCATGGTGTCACCCCTCTCATGACACCCCATAGAATACAGCATTCTTAGCAAACTTTATAAATAAATTTACAACGACAATAGAAGAATAAATAATTGATATCTATAGGTCAGTGCAAGAATACCAATAATTTTATTAAAATAACACAGCCCAACAAAAAAAAATTTTTGCGAGTTGCCAAGAATGTTTGAATGAATTTATAGCAATTCATGGGTGCTGATTTCAAAACTGCCACTGCTTTTGCTGAATTGGCTCTAGTTTCTGAGATATTGGACACCCTTGAAAATATGATTGTACCCTTTGTGTAAAACAAATGCAATAAGTTTGGTGTCTGTTGTTTAATTTAACTGTACCAAGTTATAACTTTGTTTAGTTTTTTCTCTTTTATAGCTGCTTTCTACAGACATCATGAGTTCATCACGAAGATGCTGCAAATATAATCCGAATGTATTCTGTTACATCTGTGGAGAATACATGATTGAAAAGCAAAGAAATATAATCGAATTTGTGCAGCAGGCATATTTGGCTTATTTCGGTGAGAAGCTGGGAGACCAAGACTAGTCTTGGTCTCCCCATAAGGTCTGCAAAAACTGTGTGGAGAGCCTACGGCAGTGGACAAATGATGAGAAGAAAAGTCTAAGTTTCGGTGTATGGCGAGAGCCGAAAGACCATTTTGGTGATTGCTATCTTTGTATTGTGAATGTTAAAGGCTTCAATCGCCACAAGAAATCTAAATGAGATTATCCTGATCTTGAATCTGCAAGGAGACCAATTCCACATAGCAGTGAAGTTCCTATACCAGTGTTTAGTGGATTATTAGAGCTTTCACCATCAGACTCTGACGAGGGGCAAGATCTGGAGTTTTTGGCAGGTGAAAAAAGTGGAAGCGATTATGAAGGAAGTTCTTCAACACCTCAACCATTTAGTCAAGAAGAACTCAATGACATGATACGATACTAAATATGCCCAAGCAAACATCTGAGCTTTTAGCGTCCAGACTCAATGAAAGAAATTTTCTCAAACAAGATTTTTTAAAATTTCTTATCGGAAAAGAGAAGAGTTTCTTCTTCCATATTTCAGCCAAGAGGAAGATCTTGTTTACTGTAATGACATCCTTGGATTTCTACTCCAAATGGGACTACAAGACTACCATTCCGAAGACTGGCGTCTTTTTATAGACAGTTCCGTCAGAAGCTTGAAATGTGTTCTGATACACAATGGTAACCGTTACGTATCTCTTCCTATTGCTCACTCAACAACACCTAAAGAAGAGTATGAGAATATCAAAACAGTATCGCAGAAAGTCTGTTATTATGAGCATCAGTGGTCAATTTGTGTTGATCTAAAAATGGTAAACTTCTTGCTTGGGTAGCAGTCAGGATTCACAAAATACCCGTGCTTCATGTGCCTTTGGGATAGCAGGGCAAGGCAAGATCATTGGACAAGAGTGACATGGCCTGCAAGGGAAACCATGACTGTAGGTAAAGAAAATATCATCAACAAGCCACTGGTTGACAAAATAAGATCATTCTCCCACCGCTTCATATCAAATTAGGTTTAATGAAACAATTTGTTAAGGCTTTGGGATTTTTGACGGTCCTCAGATTCAAAAACTCATCAACGATCAAAATTTTACAGATTTCACGGATCACCTTGAAGCTTCTTCATGGAACTTTTTTGTTTCAGTTGTCAGGAACTTCTTAGGTAATAACAAAGCAGAGAATTACGAAAAACTGGTACAAGATATGCTCGCTAACTTCAAAAACATTGGAGCAAATATAAGCATCAAGGTACATTACCTGCACAGTCATTTAGACAAATTTCCAGGTAACCTTGGGGACTTCAGTGAGGAACAAGGCGAGAGGTTCCATCAGGATATGAGGGTGATGGAGGAGAGATATCAAGGAAGATGGGACATACATATGATGGCTGACTACTGTTGGAGCCTCCAGCGCAATTGCTCCAACGACACACACAAAAGGAAGTCGAGCAAACAGCGATTTGCTAATGCATTACCATAGACAATTAACATACTAATTAATTAATTAGACATAATTAGTTTTTCAAATGAAAATGTTTTCTTCTATAGCACTATTACATATCTTTTTAAACAAAATTCTGCATGACTATTAACATTTTCACTAGTATTTGTTAGTATACTATTTTACTTCATGCAATTCTTGACAATTTTCAAACACGGTGCATACATTATTTAATTAATTTTAATTTTCTCGTAAAATAAAGCCAATCTAGCAAAAGCACTTACATATTCTAAATCAGCATGGTT
>JAGDYQ010000022.1:7830661-7876820 GCA_021962125.1 Bulinus truncatus
TCCGATAGCTCACTATAATACCATTTCTAGTTTGACCAGCACAGATCGAACATTGAACGTGTTTTAGCTATGGCGCTATTAACATTTAACCAAAAAAGACAACAACTGACCTTCGTCCGAGTCATACAGGAAGTGGATGTCCCTCCAGTCCAGGTGCTCAATGACGTCCATCACTGCCGCCGTGTGGTCAGGTCTCAGGTGGACCTCGAAGCTGATGGAGAGAAAAGATGCACGTGAGTGGACAGTGAGTCCATGAGGTAACGTTGCGCTGCTAGTGAGTTCCTTCCGAAATGAGATAAGGATAACTCCAAGGATTAAGGCATGATGTGCCCATATAAAAAAGTCATTTTAACAGCATAGGTGTTTGTATTGGGGGAGTTGAGGGGGGTTGTACATCATACACACTCAATTGTCGACCTTATAGTCCTGGGTTCGATACTCGCTGAGAGACTATCGATTTCATTTAGGTCATGGAGAAAGTCTGTAATTCCCCCATAATTAAACTCTTTTTTTAAATTCGAATGTCTAGTTGTCAAAGTAAATGAGAAAATGGTTGATAAGAGTTTTACTCTGAATCATTTTCAGCCTATGCAGGAACACTTTGATCTATATCAATGGTACCACACATCTAAGTTGGCAGCTCTGAGCCGACACTCCCACTCGCTGAATTAAAATTCTAAGAGAAAGGAGCTTGAATACAATTGGGTGTCACTATCGGTGATTCTTGGCTCATTTTTTAAAAAAATCAAATGTGAATAATTGCAGATAGTTAAGGGGCCGCACAACACAACACTATGTTCCACTTTTCTTATAAAGGGCGACAACTACTTATAGGCCTCGATTGCCCGCCCCTAGTGTGGAGGGCAGATAGCGGCTATTGCTCCGCCGATGTATCCAGCCTACGTCTTTGCTATTGATCAAACTTTACGTGCTCGGTCAGTTTGGAGAAACCGGAAGAAGAAAACTTGTCAAGGGTCATAACCTTTCATGAATGATGAGTTTCTATTTGTACACCGAAACAAAAATGACAGTTACTTCAGATGAGAGCATCGAATAAACAAACACACATTTTGTGCATATCCATAATGATTTTTATAGATGCACAGATTAAATTGGATGCGTGTAGCCATAAAAGTCAAAAAAATATATCACGAAATGATAAATTGTCAGCGAACTTTATGAAGAATTGAGAACGTACATATACTCGAACAGTTCCCAGATTTAAATTGTAATACACAATGGTAAATAATATTTGCCTAGTTATTAAACCAATCTATTTATCGATCATTACAAGAGCTCTATACAACAATCAATACAACAGCTCTATACAACAATCAATACAACAGCTCTATACAACAATCAATGCAACAGCTCTATACAACAATCATTGCAACAGCTATATACAACAATCAATGCAACATCTCTATACAACAATCATTACACCAGCTATATACAACAATAAATACGACAGCTCTATACAACAATCAATACAACAGCTCTATACAACAATCAACACAACAGTTCTATACAACCAAATTTGATGAATAGAATTATGAAAGTAAAAGAGGATGAGTGGACCGCACTTTTAATTGTGAGCCAGACCTGCATTCTGCCGGTCACAGGCTCAAATCAAATCGTGCCCAATCACCAACAAATTTCTATCTAGGTTACGACCATTGAGATAACACACTGGGCTATTGTGCGAAATAAAAGAAGACCATTTTACAGAACGAAATCAAGCTAGTGTTGAACAATGCACCATCATTGCGTACAAAACAGAACGAAATCTAGCTAGTGTTGAACAATGCACCACCTTTGCGTACAAAACAAATGAACGCTCTATCGCAGTGGTTGGCAACATTTTTCGTTTCGCGAGCCACCTGAAATTCACTCCACGAACCACACATGGAGAACCGCTGTTCTAAGGTATTACAGAGACATAATACAGGCGGGGTGGTCGGACTTTTCGACCCCGGACAGTTCGACCCCGGACTTTTCGACCCCGCCATTTCGACCCCGCGACACTTCGACCCCGCGACGTTTCGACCCCCGTTAACTGATAAAGATAATATTTGATTTGTTATATAAATGTGTGTTTTAATTGTTATACATTTTTGTTTTAAGTGTATAAAATGTGTGTTTTAGTTTTTGTGATGTCAATAGACACAAGTTATCAATAAAAGAAACATATTATTTGAAATACATATATTTTTACATATATATATTTAATTTATCGATGCGTGTTTAAGTACTTTCAGGTGTTTTCTTTATAAACCTATCAAGAGCTAATTGAATACCACCCCTTTTCTTCTTTTCTTGATACAGAGTTCTATAACATGTTATATCTTTCTCAATCGCCCTACGTATTTGAGATACGCGTTCTCCATTGTCGTCACATTCTTCCATTCTAGGATACATTTCTCAAGGTGCATGAAGCCTTCGTTCATATTTTTGATTGTCAAAATCTTGTTGGTTTTATCAGCTTCTTCTTCCTCACTTTCATTATGTATTTCACTTAATTCTTGTTGCTCGATTAAGTATTCATTTGGCAGATCTACTAAATGAGATTAATTCAACTCATTAACATCTTCATTGGTGACATCCAATTGAAGTTCATTCATTAGACTAACTATTTCATCTGTGAGAAAGACCGGGTATACGGAAACAGTCAGAAAATTCCGTAGACCGCGTATACGGAAACAGTCAGAAATTACTGAAAGTGCTTCACTAGCGCTTTTATTGACGATTCTAAAAACACATTTAAAAAAACATTTTTTTTTTAAATGTTCGAAATAGCGAATTGTGCGAAAGTCGAGGGCCGCCTGTACCTCGATCACACTTTGTCGGCGAAGAACTGCAGATAACGGCCCTACCCACCATAAGCTATTTGTAAAAAAAAAATGAAGTTCGTAAGAGGTCAACTACTGTAACACTGTCCGAACTACTGTAACACTGTCCGAACTACTGTAACACTGTCCGAACTACTGTAACACTGTCCGAACTACTGTAACACTGTCCAAACTACTGTAACACTGTCAGAACTACTGTAATACTGTCCGGTTCACCGCACGACCAACTCACCTGGATGACCCTCCTTGGACAGACGACTGGGACAGCGACGGAGTTATGTAAGGCATCTGGAACGTCGAGGTCAAGGCGTTGACTATGTCTGCTGAGTGATATGACTTCTGGCCGAGGATGGCGAAGACACCTTGCGTCATCTGGCGGCAAACTGTCCATCAAACGAAACAAAAAGAAAGAAAAAAAAGAAAAGAAATTATGACAAATCTTATCTTTAATTGTTTCTTATTGTAATATTGGCCAGTGTCATTAGCTGGGCCTAGGTCAAGTGTCATTAGCTGGGCCTAGGTCAAGTGTCATTAGCTGGGCCTAGGTCAAGTGTCATTAGCTGGGCCTAGGTCAAGTGTCATTAGCTGGGCCTAGGTCAAGTGTCATTAGCTGGGCCTAGGTCAAGTGTCATTAGCTGGGCCTAGGTCAAGTGTCATTAGCTGGGCCTAGGTCAAGTGTCATTAGCTGGGCCTAGGTCAAGTGTCATTAGCTGGGCCTAGGTCAAGTGTCATTAGCTGGGCCTAGGTCAAGTGTCATTAGCTGGGCCTAGGTCAAGTGTCATTAGCTGGGCCTAGGTCAAGTGTCATTAGCTGGGCCTAAGTCAAGTGTAATCGTGGGCTCATGTGGTGAAATAATTGTGCCACTATCCTGAGGGGAAATTGTTGCGAAGCACTGGATTACTGCAGAGGGATGTGATATATAATGACATTACTATTTGACATTCTCTAGTCATCCTATTTGTCAATCTCTTGTCTTCCTATTTGTCAATTTCTAGTCTTCATATTTGTCAATCTCTAGTCATTCAGTTTGTCAATCTCTAATCTTCCTATTTGTCAATCTCCAGTCTTCCTATTTGTCAATCTCTAGTCATTCAGTTTGTCAATCTCTAATCTTTCTATTTATCAATCTGTAGTCTTTCTATTTGTCAATCTCTAGTCTTCCTATTTGTCAATCTCCAGTCTTCCTGTTTGTCAATCTCTAGTCTTCCTATTTGTCAATCTCTAGTCTTCCTATTTGTCAATCTCTAGCCCTACTATTTGTCAATCTCTAGCTCTACTATTTGTCAATCTGTAGAATCAATACAGTCGGCCCCTCAGGAGATCTGTCCACACCAGCTTCTTAATCTCTGTTCTTACTTTATCCATTTCCGGTCAGAGAGAAAGAACTCAGAATGAGGCTAGTCACCCCGTTAAAGACCAGAATCATCTGCCATCGTAAAGATTAGAAGATTAAAAAAAATCCCTTGCCGATTCCTCAAAGAGCTTTACAGCTTTCCGGCTAGGTTTTAAACCCGCTGGAGTTCGGCCTCTAAATTTCGCTTTTAGCGTTTGTAACAAATCATGTCGCACCATCAGACTGTATCAAAGCAACAAACAACGTATTAAATTAATAACATTTCAATGATGAAACTGAAAGTGACTGACGCATTGATGAATAGAACATAAAGACTCGAAATTGGTTACATTCATTTGAACATACGGTAAAGCTTATAATTGTACACATTTCATTGCAGGGAATGTTCTACAAATGGCTTTTTAAAATAAATTGAGCTGACCAGATTTTCTGAATGTCAAGTGCAGGAGATATAAGTGTGTGTAGGGTTTAGGGGGAGGGGAGGGAGGGATGGAGGGAGGGAAGGAGGTAAGGAGGGCGGGAGGGAGGAGGTTGGGGTAAAGTACTGGCAAAATACGGTAGCAATAATCAGTGCAGACAAGTGGGCTCAGAAATATATACAGGGGGCGCCGAGAGCTAAGGGCCCCAGGGCAGGACATCATGGCGGGGTTCTTAATAAACAATGAGTCGTGAAAAATTTGACATGGTCGGGGCGGCCGGGCCCCCTTACAGATGCGGCCCCCCCCCGGCAATTACCCCCTCTGACCCCCCCCCCCTCGGCGTGCCTGAATACATACAGGTGTAATTATAAACGTGATAGAAATCTAAATCCACATAAGTCAAAATTGTGTATTTATTAATTAAAGCAAATCGATCGAAGCTAATTTTGATATTTCGATTTCTGGCCGCATAACTTAAATATTGGATTTCAACTTAACAACAGTAACGAGTGTGGTTTTTCAAGGGAGAGAAATTAGTTGTATCATCCTCGTTTCTGTTAAGAGATTTATTTCCATATGCATTATCTGCCTCTGACGTTGTCTTATTGTCTCTTTGGTTTTTTTGGTTTTTGCATGAACTCAGCGGCAGAAAGAACATCTCCCCCACCCCCACCCTCCTCCCATTGCAGGGCTGATGGTTTCTTTCTGGACGCTTCCGGAATGTGGACATAATCTGATTACTGGCAAGCTGGGAATGGACGGTTGGTCGCTTCCCTTGGCAGAGTTAGGGGCCCGCATGCAAAGGCAATGGAAAAAAAAAATTTGGTTATTTAAGCTCTTCCCCCCCCCCTCCAACTTCACGGCATTCTCAAAAATCTGCACGTGAACAAGGAAAGGATGGAGGTAGAGGGGGCTGGGGGCCGGGGGGGGGGACATACAATTCAATGTTTTGTGACATCTGATCTAAATGTTCTTGATTTTTTTACAAGGACATATATCACTATGGCTCACGAGAGGAGGAGATTTTTAATTTATGTTTTATTTTTTTTAAACCCGTTAAATTAAAATTTAATGGAATGTACGCTACGACTCCTGAAATGTTCGCGATGTGACCTCGACCTTTAAACTCGCTTCATTTTTTTTTTTGGGGGGGGGGGGTTAACATGTCAGATTCAAATGTTGAGCCAGTTGGCGATGGATGTAGATTCAAAGATTCAAGTCAGTGTTGTTGTTTTTTTATTCTAATATAGCGGTTATGTGCTGTTGGCAAAGTCTGTTCATAGTGAAATCCTAACCTGCTAGTAAAAGTCAGACGTGATGTGTGTGTGTGTGGGGGGGGCGCTAGGCCCTGTATCGCGGGTCACAGCTAGATGTAAGGGCCGATGAAAGATGAGATACAAATAATTTTCAATGAGCTTATTGATATACACTTAAGGAAGCGCAGAGGTGGGTGGAGCCACGGCCATCTTGAAGTACTAAATAGTTCAAGATGACCGTGTTAGAGCGCGGGCCGGATTAAACCTACGGGCCATAGTTAGCCCACCACTGCTGTAGAATGTCCACGTCAAATTTTTTTTTTAGTAGGCCTAAAACCAACAATGCGTAAATTTTTCAAGTTCCTGACGATGGGGGTGAACGCGGCAAAATTTGCTTAACTTTTTTTTCAGCGGCGTGTTTGCGTGGTACAATTAGGCCCACCGACAGAAATTACGAGCCCCTGGGCAGGGCTGTCACGGGCCCCCGTCCTGATATTAATATTTTCAAAAGTGAATTGGCCAGCTTAGTCCGGGCCCCTAAAACTCGCCGGGCCCCTGGGCATTTGCCCCCTCCCCTCTCGGCGGCACTTCGCACAATTGCAAAAATTTTGTCTCGTGTAATACTCCCTTAATAGGGAGCCGGAGCCGGGAGCGAGCCGGGGCCGTCCAAATTGTGTGAGCCGGAGCCGGAAAAAATGTCGGCTCCGCAAGCCTGGGCCCAACTACATAAAGTCCTATTTAGATATAGTCCGAACTGCATAAATTCCTATTTAGCTATAGTCCTATCTAGATATAGTCCCAACTACATAAAGTCCTAATTAGATATAGTCCTACCTAGATATAGTCCTACCTAGATATAGTCATATCTAGATATAGATAGATTCAACCAATAGCGCTACTCAGAGCCCAGACTATTTCGTTGCAATTAATGTAAATATTTTTTTTCTTTTATTTACCATACGTAATGTTCTCCGACTGAACCACGTGACTGGGAATATACCGGTCCACGCCTCTGTCTAAACCAGTGATCATTTCCTTTCGGCAGCGACCGTCAAAGATCAACAAAGTTTGGACATCGCGTCACGGGTCAATGAACCTATATCCCGTGGCTACCCTACGGTAGTTATAAAGGCCGGTAAAGCACTCGCTTAGTAAACACATCTTGTCATGGAGGAAAGAAGAGGGAGGAGGGGAGGTTTGACAGGAGGTGAGAATCAAATAATTCTTGATAATTAGTATCACACAATGTTAATTGTAAAATGCAGTAAATGTGTTTTAGAAGTCGATGAATCAACTGATATTGCCAATATAAAGTAACTGTGATTTACAAGTCGATGAAGCAACTGATATTGCCAATATACAGTAACTGATTTACAAGTCGATGAATCAACTGATATTGCCCATATACAGTAATTGTGATTTACAAGTCTATGAATCAACTGATATTGCCAATATACAGCTATTGTGCTTTACAATTCGATGAATCAACTGATATTGCCATCATACAGTAACTGTGGTTTACAAGTCGATGAATCAACGGATATCGCCAATATACAATAATTGTGATTTACAAGTCGATGAATCAACGGATATCACCAATATACAGTAACTGTGATTTACAAGTCGATGAATCAACTGATATTGCCAAAATGCAGCCTTACAAATCGAGAAGTGGACTCGTTTCCCTTCTCTTCAATAGCTCATAACAAGTTTGGTTGGTTAAACGTACGCTGATACAGAGAAATGTATAACAGAATTTATAAGAGGAGCAAAATATCCTATCAAAATAAATACCACCCCCATACCAGAAGGAAGGTTTGTCGCTTGCAGAAGAAAGAGAAATAATTGTTTGAATTAGCTACAGATTGATTATTGAAACGTAAACACTAAACTATGATGAACTGTCGTCTCAACATAAACAATTTCACCTTCACCTTTCTCATCGATCATAATCAATATTATTTATCATTAAACTTCAGTTAATTATGGATGAGTTCTATTTTTAGTTAATTATGTTTGTTCTAGAAATGGTAAAAAAAATTGTATTTGTACTTCTGTTGACGTTCTGTGTTTACGAGAGGTACGCAATACAGTAAGACCCCCCCCCCCCGCTTAACGATGCTTCGTTTTAGCGCTGTTATTTGAATAGTGGGATTCCGCGCAATTGCACGCGCAGCGTTAGGCTTCCCGATGTCCGAAGCAGTTTATTTCCGTGTTTCTTCTTTCCTGTGGTTTTATACAAACGTATGTTTATAGTTCTAAACATTTCTTGACGTTATTGTAAGTTATAAATGTATATAATATAACAATTGATATATTGACAAATATTATGGTTTTTTGTTTTTATCTTGGGTGATAGTAAAAAAAAACACGATAAAATAAAGCAACAAGAAAAACCATTTCACTAGAAAATAAAATGCAAGTGATTAGAGGGTTAGATGCTGGTGAACGTCTATCTCAAACTGGCGCTGCATTGAATTTGGCAACTTCAACAATAAGTACTGGTCTTAAGAACAAAGACAAAATACTGTCATCGGTAACTGTAACTACGACAAACTCAGCAACTAGAATTACCCGTTCTAGAAATAATACAGTAGAGGAAACGGAAAGGAAAACGCAAATTACACAAGATACTTAATGATAAAAAAAAGGCAGAAAATTGGAAATACAGAAGAGACTGAATTATTTGAAATGTAAACATACTGACTTAGAAATTTTTTTTTATGTAGGCCTATATTCTTTTATTATGTTTCTATATTTGTAGGAAATAAATTTATGTTTTATTGTTATAAAAAAACATAATTAGTTAATTTAATGGTAAAATACCTGATCAATTTTCTACCTATCTTCCCCTAAACCCCATAATATTCAAGATGCGTACCCTGCTTTAAGCGGGGTGAAACACCAAGTGAAATACCATGACAGTTGGGATGTTTAGCAGCAACAGATGCCGCATCCAAAAATTAATTTTTTTTTTAACGCCGCCATTGCCAGCATGGTAGGGTGTAGTGTGCCTACCACACCAACATTGTTGGCGGCGCTGATGCACGTCTGCCATGCCTACACAGCGGCGGGGTGAGTGTGCCCGCTATCATCTGCAGGGATGGCAGAAAGATGGGTTTTAATCCTTGCCCAAACCGGCCAGACCAGCAGGGTGTGTGTACTGCTGTTCGGCCAGAATGGCAAGGAAAGGGGTTTTTCCTGCCACTCGGACAGAGGGAAGGGTGTAGTGTGCCTGTACCCTCAGCCGGAAATGGCAAGCTGTGCAGGTGTGCTTGAGTGGGACGGAGTGGAAGGGTGTTGTGTGCCGACCACATCCGTCACCACCGCCAGCTGTGAATACTGCGGTCTCGGATAGTCCTCATTGACCACAGTACCAACACCCTCGCAAGTAATGGGTTTTTTTCCTGACTAGAGAACCCCTATGATCCATCCCCCGTGGATCATGGTATGTCTCTCAGACCAGGAAGGAGAGATCACAAAATATGCCAAAATGACACTCTCCGAAATTGATGTTCCAAAAATTATGGTACGTAGATTGGCCCAGGCGGGTGCATCGTTACGGACGAAGTCTATATTTAAAAAAATGTAATATGTTTTTTCATCTAGGCTTGTTTACATTATATATTAGCAAATGAAGTAAAATATTTTTTTCTTTAATTACAAACACATAGTAAATTTTTTATTGAATAAATTTATGAACATATGTAAAATGTATTTACAAATAAGATTACAATGTACATATATAACATATATATAAAAAAAAGTACAACAATATATTAAATTTACTTTATTTTAATTAACTCCCTTTAAATTATGTTGTATCCTAGTACTACTAGGAATGACATTTTTATATGCGTCAATTTTACTAAACGTATTAAAAGACCGTGTGGATTTGTTTCCAACGGAAATATAAAAGAAATAGTTAACAAAATTTTATTTGATTGAAATACAAATTAAAGAAAAACAATAACAAGAAAACTCAAAAGATCGTCAAACATATTAATATAAAAAAAATTATTGTCAGACTTAATTATATAAAAAATATTATTGTCAGACATATTTAGTTCAGTATGTTGTCAGACATATTTAGTTCAGTATGTTGTCAGACATGTTTAGTTCAGTATGTTGTCAGACATATTTAGTTCAGCATGTTGTCAGACATATTCATTTCAGCATTTTTTCAGACATATTTAGTTCAGTATGTTGTCAGACATATTCAGTTCAGCATATTTTCAGACATATTTAGTTCAGTATGTTGTCAGACATATTCAGTTCAGCATATTTGCAGACAGATTTAGTTCAGTATGTTGTCAGACATATTCAGTTCAGCATATTTTCAGACATATTTAGTTCAGCATATTTTCAGACATATTTAGTTCAGCATATTTTCAGACATATTTAGTTCAGCATATTTTCAGACATATTTAGTTCAGCATATTTTCAGACATATTTAGTTCAGCATATTTTCAGGCATATTTAGTTCAGCATATTTTCAGACATATTTAGTTCAGCATATTTTCAGACATATTTAGTTCAGCATATTTTCAGACAACCACGATTTTTAATATTAATCCATGTATATGTGGCCCCATTGTCAAGTTGTTGCGCAGCATCCAATTTGTCCGACCCCCCCCCACCCCGTTATTTATTACTCAACTTATGCACTATTCAGGGTCTCAAGGGCTTACTCACTCAATCGATTTCAACCGTGCAATGTAAAATTTTAAATGACCAGGGCAGAGAGTGCACTAAGGCCCAGGATTTTCAATTATCTCCAGGTGCCCTTTAGGTGGTTTGAGGGGGGACATGAAATGTTTATTACTGCGCCCCTAAAAAAGCACAATAACAGAATGACTCCCTTGTCCTCCCCCACCTCCCTTATGTCTACCTATGAGTAAGAGAGCTATGTACGGCAAAAAAAAAAAAAAATGGAACATTTTAAAAAAAAATTAAACTAAAAGATTTCCGAGCTACAGTCTTAAAGATTTATTAAGTAAGAAATGTATTTAATATATATATATATATATATATATATATAATGTCATAGAACAAAATGTACAGACATAACCGAATGTCCAGAATACCACTCCCCCCCCCGACTCTCACTCAGTTTCCACTTTTTTCCACCCCTTCTCCTCAATCCCACTCCCCCGCATTTTTTTTTTGCGCTAAGACAGTCGCTCCCCACTTCAACCCCCCCCCCCCCCACCACCCCCATGGCGTTTATAAGACAAATACTCCAGTAGTAACGGGAATCACCAATTGATTCTCTAAGGTTACTGGACTATTTGAACGTGAGTGAGTTGATGCATGTCAATACAGGCGGCTGGGCGCTAAATGCATGCACCACTTGTATGTTGTGTATGTTGTGTAAGTTGTGTATGTTGTGTGTATGCACATATACACGTGATGACATTACGACAATATATCGTATTTATTTTTTTTTTGCTGCATACTCTAAGCGCTGTACTGTGTATGACGTCATTATGACATTTTTATTTAGACTTTAATTATTCGGATTGGCGTTATTGAAAAAAAAAATTTCTTCAATCAAACACGTAGCATACCCGCCACCAAAAAAAGGTGTACGAGAGTATCGGCTAGGATAACTAGGGGACTCATGGGGGAGGTATAAATGGGTTGATGGCGTCATATAATAGCATCACCATGGCGTCCAGTGACATTAAATAACGTTGAATGTGTGTGTGTGTGATGGGGGGTGGGGGGTGGAAGATGAAAAGTGAACAGGAAGGTTTGTAATACAAAAAAATGGACAAAAGAAGAAACCAAAGAGGATAAAGTTAAATAGAGAGGACGAAGATACCGGAAACCATTTTCAGGAAATATTTACATTACAACATGTCTCTAGTTTTTTTTTTTAAAGACGTTATTGAAGTTCATTTTCAAGTTACCATTATCTATCACAACGTAACACACCGAGCTTGCAGATTGGTTGGAAATGTTTGTCACTAGTCAATAGCAAACACCAACTTTAAATAAACATCAACAATAGTTTCAATAAGAGCAAAAGCACATTTGTGATCTAATTCACTCATGAACTCAAATCATGAAACCAAACCCAACCCAACCCTATAACTGCAATATTCAATCTATATGTATGAGCTATTTCAATGAAATGTAAAAATTCCTCCATAAACGGTAGGATTAGGGCCTTATTCCACAATCAGACTTTTATATTCGTTAAACTTTTAACATGTTGATTAAAGATTATCTACTTAGTCAATCTTGTTAACATTAGAAGCAGCAACGCAATGCTGTTAGAATTGAAAAATGGCTTAACGAGCGTTGATTGAGAGACTTTCTAGCTATATTTTTTGGTTCGTCATTGTAACAACTAAATGTCGTCTAATTTTTGCATATCTGTATAAATGATAGATGAATTCTGGATGATTTTTAAAGAACATGGTAGACAGCACTGCTTACGCACAGTGCCGAGCTAAAGTTCGCATCCATAGAACAGAACAATTACACACAGTGCCGAGGTAAAGTTCGCATCCATTGAACAGGATAATAACACTCACCCTATTCATGGGGTCCCGAGCAACATATTGTCTATTTAAATGTATTTTATGTAACGCAGTGGCTACGGTTCAGTCCGGAGTAATCCGTATTTTTTCAGGGTACCAGCCATAGATATTGCTGCACACCCTAACCCTTAACCTATCCCTAACCCTATCCCTAACCCTAACCCTAATCCTAACCCTATTCCTAAACCTAATATAATGGCTGGTACCCGAAAAAAAAATACGTATTCTGTCTA
Organism: Bulinus truncatus; assembly: GCA_021962125.1. Classification (NCBI taxonomy): domain Eukaryota; kingdom Metazoa; phylum Mollusca; class Gastropoda; family Planorbidae; genus Bulinus; species Bulinus truncatus. The sequence continues at coordinate 7,843,324 of JAGDYQ010000022.1, forward strand.
TTTTCCTATTCTGTTTGGACCGAACCGTAGCCACTGCGTTTATGAAATACATATTGATTTGAGAAGAAGGGTGGGGCTATATTTTAGAGCGTCATCCCCACCCCCAATTCCTCCTACCATCCCCCGAGATATTCACTAAGCCTAAATGGAATTTTTTCCAACAAAAAAAACAATACACATCCCTGTGAAGTACTGGTTTAAAAATAAAAATCCCGTGCAAGTATCTTTGCGCATGTCCAAGATGTATGTAGATAGATAAATAGATAGATAGACAGATAGATAGACAGATAGATACATAGCCTAGTAGACAGATAGATAGATAGATAGATAGAATGATAGATATATAGATAGATATACAGATATGCAGATAGATAGATAGAATGATAGATAGATAGATAGATAGATAGATAGATAGATAGATAGATAGATAGATAGATAGATAGATAGATAGATAGATAGATAGATAGATAAATAGATAGATAGATAGATAGACAGATATGCAGATAGAAAGAAAGATAGATAAATATACAGATATGCAGATATATAGATAGATAGATAGATAGATAGATAGATAGATAGATAGATAGATAGATAGATAGATAGATAGATAGATAGATATACAGACAGATAGATAGATAGATAGATAGATAGATAGATAGATAGATAGATAGATAGATAGATAGATAGATAGATAGATAGATAGATAGATAGATAGATAGATAGAATAACACTGACACAGACGGTACGACGCATGCACGTTTTTTTGGCAGAGACACACTCTTGTTTATCATAGAATAACACACGGAAACACACACACACACACAAACACAGACGGATTCACACACAGACACGCACACACACATATACACAAAGACATTGACACCCACACATAATACACACAGACGGACTCAAACACACATACAAAGACACGGACACATACACACTTACAAAGACACGGACACATACACACATACACAAACACAGTGACACACAAACACACACAGACGGACACATACACGCATACACCAAGACGTTGACACACACACACACAGACGGACATATGCACACGTAAACTACACACTCTCGTTACCAAAGTCACTGTACACCTACAAAATACACGTCATAGCAGTAAACAAAAACTCTCTAAACAGCCGAGCAGACGGTTACAGACGAAGGAAGATGCCTTCCTGTGTGGACTGGACTTATATACAGACTAGTATATATATATATATATATATATATATATATATATATATATATATATATATACTTATTATTATGGTTTCACACTTCTTCTAAAATCCTTCTTTATTCCTTTACCTTCCTCAAACTGTACACATCAGAGAGCAAAGGCACAATACAGCACCAGCGCGCAAGTTCTATTCGATCATAGGGAAATGACGTCACAGAGGAAATTTATTTATGGCGCCGTCGAGATTACTTTAATATAGTAAAATACTAAAATAAAAAAAAATTAATTACAATTAAACAATGAAACGAAACATGTCCTATAACCTTCCCCATGTAATTATGTGTATGTGTAACAAATTTCACATTATTTGTTTGTCTGGATCTTGAGTTATAAGGGAACAGACAGACAGACAGACAGACAACAAATGCGTCTTATAAGTATAGAGATACAAACAACAATTGTTTCAAGTTCTCACTTGGATTTTTTGTTAAGTTTTTCGTTGATACGGTGACGTCATGTCCAGATGGACTTTGTCATTGTCAGGGACGGAAATAGAGACATTAAATATTGAAATCACTGGTCAAAACGTAAATCAACAATGGCGACCTAGGCTGTAGGTGAATGAGAGAGAGACAGAGAGAGAGAGAGAGAGAGAGAACGAGAGAGAGAGAGAGAGAGAGAGAGAGAGAGAGAGAGAGAGAGAGAGAGAGAGAGAGAATAAACCAAGTATACAACAAGAATAAAATTAAACAGATGGCATGAAAGCAGCATAGATAAATAGATAGATTAGTAGACAGACAGATAAAAATAGATAGCTAGATTTATGGACGGACGGACAGATAGATTGAAAGATAGACAGATAGATAGATAAATAGATGTAGATAGATAAATAGATAGATAGATTGATTGATTGATTGATTGATTGATTGATTGACAGAAAGCAGTAGATAAAAAGAAATACTTGTTTGACATATTGTGTTTCATTCAATGTTTTATAATATAATAAATGTTTACTGTCTCCCACACTCAGCGATTCTCAAACTACGTTCAAATGCGCCGTGAATCCCTGTGATACATAAACTATACATATTCAATACACTGTGATACATAAACTATACATATTCAATACACTGTGATACATAAACTACACTTATTCTAGACACTGTGATACATAAACTATAATATTCAATGCACTTTGATACATAAACTATACATATTCAATACACTTTGATACATAAACTATAAATATTCAATACACTGCGACACATAAACTATACATATTCAATACACTGTGATACAGAAATTATACATATTCAATACACTGTGATACATAAACTATACATATTCAATACACTGTGATACATAAACTATACATATTCAATACACTGTGATACATAAACTATACATATTCAATACACTGTGATACATAAACTATACGAAGTCCCTGTCTTCAGATATGTAGCAGCTAAATGATGGTAACGCCCCTTGTCGGTCATAGACCATCAACCTTTAAAATCCGAACCGGACTAAAGTTTGTTAAGCCCTGGTAACTGAAAGAAATATACCACTGTGTTTTTTTTTTAGTAATAGCGAATCTTCCAAAAGGGGCAACAAAAATAAAGTTGCGAGTTGGCGGTGGACACGCCCATTTGAACAACCCTAAGTGTAGTCACAGTCATACAGCCATATAGCCATACAGCCATACATAGCTGTCCACAAGACATATGAGTTATGTGCTAAGACTTCGTCAAAAGGAAAAACAAAATATAATCTTCAAATAAATAAACAAACATTTGTGGCGGTGTGGTACCAGGACTGACCTAACGTTTAAGCCGACCCCGGGGGGGGGGGAGGTTGCTTGTTTTATTTTGGTTAGGGGCTGGGTGGGTGGGTGGGTGGGTGTGTGGGGGGGGGAATAAAGTAGGGACTGTCGTAGTATCTTTGACACAGATGTTTTATCCTGGGGAGGTGGGGATGGAAGAAGCCATGATTGTGTAACGATGGCTATCAATCTGTAATAAATGTTTAATACAAGAAAAATAGTTGTAAATTCCCCCTCTTTCCCCCCCCCCCCCCACCTTTCATACGTTATATTAATTGACATAATAATATGGGGTCCACGGGAAGGACCGGGGAAGGGTGGAGCTTTTTAATTAAAAAAAAGATTAAAATAAAAACAACTGTAAAACATAAAATATATAGATTTCCAGAGCAACATTCATAAAATGTGAACATGTATCTAATGAGTGATGAGATTCAGTGAACAACCATTGCAGTGAAATTAAGCTGCCATCATTAGATATGCTGAAAAAAATGACAACAATGTGGCCATACAAAACTTTAAAAAAAAATGAAATATAAAATGTAAAAAGTCTGGCCAGAATATGACATCAGACCGTGGTGTATTAATCTGTTCTCTGACGCGATATAATTTTTTTACAGAGATTCATAGAAAGTGGAATGTTTTCAGTGTTGCCGCCATCAATTATTGATTGGAAATGTAGCTAATATTCAATATTTTGAAAAAAATAAAAATATAATTGTGTGTTAGTGCTTTGTTCTGTGATTATTTTTAGCCTGTTTGACAATAAATCTAGAATCTGATATTCAGCAGACTTGCAAAACAACAACAACAACAACAACAGAAGCTACATGTACTTCTGAAAGGGATCGTAGTGTAATAGCCGATGAGTAGCCACGGGAAACTTCTGAAAGTGGCTGGGACTACCAGGGAGTATAAACCTTAACTGAAAGATTGATTTATATGTATATATATATAGACATATAGATAGACAGACAGACAGACAGACAGATAGATAGATAGATAGATAGATAGATAGATAGATAGATAGATAGATAGATAGATAGATAGATAGATAGATAGATAGATAGATAGATAGAGACTTGGATGGAGCCATTGATTAATAGGTAGAGATAGATGTTAACAGGTAGATAGACTATATATATATATATATATATATATATATATATATACTGTTACATCACCTAAATCAACCAATCTAGTTGCCTGTAACCAAATGTTAAGTTTCGTGCCTGGGTGGTTAATTAAAAGATCAAGCCCCGACTTACTAGCGCTGGCCAGCTGGAAGTTATCTGTCACATCTATGACGTCCACCGTGACATTGAGCTGGAAGTGCGGGTCCCTGTACTTGCTCTGTGACTTGTGGTGAGCCAGGGCCCTCTCGAAGGCTCTCTGAGCCACAGTGTCACGCTTGTCGAATATCACGCCTGTGGAAGTTGAATAGAAGAAAAAGGGCATACACGGTTAGAATGATTTTTTTTTAATTAAAAATGGAGTTTTACGAATAGAGCTTTTAGGTAAGTTTTTAATGTTAAATAAAATCTCTGGCTACAGATAGATATTTTATAATACAATCCTTCTAATAAAGTAGCTATCTTGTCATCCGTCCGGAATGGGAAAGCCGTCGCTATAAATAAGGCCGCTTTAAATAAAAATCCTATTTGACGTCATTTCTTGGAAGTCGGTTGCGCATGTGGCAGAAATAAATAGAAAAATAATTCTGCACTTGGGATATCCTCTATGACATCATTTCCCGACGGTATAATTATTTTTATTAATTTAAATTTATACTATTTGTAAAAAAAAAAAGTGCGACAAGTAATCACCCAGTTGTAAATATTACATTGCTAACTATATATGCTTTTGGTCTTGCTGCCGGTTTGCGTGTAGTTTTTTTAACGATTATTCTCATAATAAACATTTTATTGAGCTCAAACAGGCAACTACTACTAGTATATATATATATATATATATATATATATATATATACTAATATACTTATATTAGTTGTCTGTCTGTCTGTCTGTCTGTCTGTCTGTTCCCTTATAACTCAAGATCCAGAAAACCAAAAAACGTGAAATTTGTTACACATACACATAATTACATGGGGAAGGTTATAGGACAGGTTTCGTTTCATCTCGATGGGTAGTTTAATTGTAATTAATTATTTTATTTTAGTATTTTACTATATTAAAGTAATCTCGACGGCGCCATAGATAAAATTCCTCTGTGACGTCATTTCCCTATGACACATTTTTAAAATTGTAAACATGATGAAATCAATAGTCATATCTATTTACCTATCGTTTTATGTATTCGCAAGATTAAAATTAAAGGTGCACTTTAATAAACCGAAATACGTTAATTAAAATGTTTCTGTGACATTATTAACATTATTAATACAATCTCAATGCGTAGTTTAATTGTAATTAATTATTTTAGTATTTTACTATATTAAAGTATCCACGGTATGGGATCGCCTTCACTATAAATAAAAATCGCGCACCAAGTGAATGTGTAATTGAACGGACGGTGAAGAAAGGGCAAGGGAGTGGAAAAAAAAAAAAAATATTGTTGTTGTTTTTTTTTCATGCTGCAAGTACCCGACTTTGCCCGGGATTAAAATAAGGTTTTCTGTTTATTTAAGAAGCGTAATTTGACGTTTAATTGTACAGAGAGAGGGAGGGGGGGGGGGAGAGAGATAAAGAGAGAGGGGGCAGGGAGGGAGAGGGAAGGAGGGGGCAGAGAGGGGGAGAAGGAGGGAGGGAGAGAGGTGGTAGGGAGGGAGATTAATGGGGAGGGAGGGAGAGGGAGGGTTGGAGAGAGAAAGGGAGGGAGGGAAAGAGAAAGGAAGGGAGGGAGTAGGGAGGGAGATAGGGAGGGGGAGGGAGTGAGAGAAAGGGGAGGGGAAGGAGAGAGGGAGAGAGAGAGAGAGAGAGGATGGGAGGGAGTGAGAGATAAAGAGAGAGGGGGCAGGGGAGGGGAGAGAGGGGGAGGAGGAAGGGAGGAAGGTGGAGAGAGGGGGACGGGGGGTGAGAGAAGGAGGGAGGGATTTAGGGAGAGAGAGGGAGAGAGAGAAAAAGAGAGAGAGAATGGGCAGGGGGAGAGAGGAAAGGAGGGTAGGAGGGAGGGAGGGGAGAGAGAGGGGAGGGAGGGGGTGGACAGGGGGAGAGTGGGAGATGGAGCATGGGGGAGAGGGAGCAGGGGGAGAGGGAGAGAGAGAAAAGAAGGGAGGGAGTAGGGAGGGAGATAGAGGGGGAGGGAGGGAAAGAGAGGGTGGGGGAGAGAGGGAGAGAGAGAAAGAGTGAGGGGGCAGGGAGGGAGAGAGAGGGAATGAGGGAGGGATGAATGGGGAGAGAGATGTGAGAGAGGGAGGGAGAGGGAGGGAGGGAGAAAGGGAGGGAAAGGGAGAGAGGGGGGAGGGAGGGAGAGAGAGAGAAGAGAGGGGAGAGAGAGATGGGAGAGAGAGGGAGGGAGAAAGGAGGGAGGGAGAGAGAGGGTAGGCAGGGAGAGGATGGGAGAAATGGGAGGGAGTGAGAGATAAAGAGAGAGAGGGGGCAGGGGAGGGAGAGAGGGGGAGGAGGAAGGGAGGAAGGTGGAGAGACGGGGGACGGGAGTGAGAGAGAAGGAGGGAGGGAGATAGGGAGAGAGAGGGAAATGGGAGAGTTAGAGAGGGAAGGAGAGGGAGGGAGGGAGAAAGGGAGGGAGGGAAAGAGAAAGGGAGAGAGGGGTAGGGTAAGGAGGGAGAGGGATGGGGAAGGAGAGAGGGGAGGGAGAAAACAAAAGGTAAACAGAAAACCTTATTTTAAACCCGGGCAAAGCCGGGTACTTGCAACTAGTATATATATATATATATATATATATATATATATATATATATATATATATATACACATATAATAAGGATTTGTATTAAAAGGATTAGAAGGAAAATAGATCTTCTTTTACATCATACAACTTTTTTTTTTAAATTATAGCCAAAACCAGTGACGTAGAAAGGGTAAGGCGGTTTGTGCGGCCGCACATTTAGCCAAACAGACAAGGGCGCCAAAATGAAATTTTTAAAATGTTTTTTTCGCACTTTTCAAATTTGGATAGTGGGGCGTCAAAAATGTCCTTTGCACAGGGCGCCACAATAGTTCGCCACAGCTGTGACCCAAACAAAAGCAATGACATTTTACTGTTATAAAAAGAAATCTTTTTTTTTTTAAGGAAAAATATAACAAGTGAATATCAGTCAAGGTTATCCATATAATAATAAGTGTTTATGACTGTCGGTGTTTATTTGTTCATTATATAGGTCACTTAATGACATGAACATGTAAATAAACAAAAAACAATGAATTCAACATTGTGAAGCCCTTTAAAGATGAAATTTATGTTGTAAATCCTTTACACAACTATATGACCGTTCGTTCATCACCAATATATATGATAGTACAATAGAGGCACAAATGAAAGACATGAAGGGAACTTTGACCATAACCTAACTTATTCCCTTGGTTCTCACTGGGGATTGAACCCGGGATCATCATATCGACAGTCCACGACCGTCCATCCTTACCCAGATACGCCGAGAGGGGGTCAGTGGGGGGTCATTGCCAGGGGGCCCGCATCTGTAAGGGGGCCCGGCCGCCCCGACCATGTGAATTTTTTCACGACTCATTGTTTATTAAGGGGCCCGCAATGATGTCCTGCCCTGGGGCCCTTGTGGGCTCTCGGTGCTCCTGTCCGTATCCGCCCTTACAATCAGTAGCATGACCCTTCTTTAAAAGTTAATTGAAATAATATTTTTCCCTTAAATATGGGAGTTATGGATCTTTGTTCTAAAAGTCAAATTTGTTTCATTTCAAAAGAAAACTTTAAAAAAAAACAAAGTAACAAACAGACAGACGGACAGGGTATGAAATTAATTTCGGTCTTGTGTAGCCCTATTTTTTTTTTGTTAAATTTTGTTTACCAACTTGACAGCTCATAAGAGGCTCTGAGTAAAACTGTTTCAAATGTGACACAAACTACAGACTTACTGTCTAACACACACACACACACGCAGTAATATAATTATATTTTCTGACTCACACTCTCTCACACACACATACACTCACACTCAACAGTGTAACACGCAAACATACCTCTGAAATCAAACTTTCACTTCTCTTTCCTCCTTGCTTCCTTCCTCTTCACATACGTCCCCCCCCCTCTTTCTCTTTCTAACATCACACAACTCTAACGCAATAACCATGTTTGTTTTGTTTACGGGGACGGGGGGGGAGGGGGGCCGGGGAGAAGTGTTGGGGTGAGCACGTCTGTGTCCAGTGCGTTTATCTTTTTTGTTGTTTTTATTTTTTGGCTGAGATCTTTACCGGTGAGTATATAAATATAAGCCTAAATGTCTTCGAGATCTTTACCGGTGAGTATATAAATATAAGCCTAAATGTCTTCGAGATCTTTACCGGTAAGTATATAAATATAAGCCTAAATGTCTTGGAGATCTTTACCGGTAAGTATATAAATATAAGCCTAAATGTCTTGGAGATCTTTACCGGTAAGTATATAAATATAAGCCTAAATGTCTTGGAGATCTTTACCGGTAAGTATATAAATATAAGCCTAAATGTCTTGGAGATCTTTACCGGTGAGTATATAAATATAAGCCTAAATGTCTTCGAGATCTTTACCGGTGAGTATATAAATATAAGCCTAAATGTCTTCGAGATCTTTACCGGTGAGTATATAAATATAAGCCTAAATGTCTTCTAGATCTTTACTGTTTTAAAGCAAGGAGTGGGGAAAGAAGGGGGGTGGGGGGTAGAGCTGAGAGAGGAAATTTCCCCCTCCCCATAAAAAAGGGTGGAGAAGGGCGTGAGGGAGCCATGATGTACGAATGTAAATATTTCGATAATGACTGGCAAGCTTTCAACTTTGAAAAAAAAAAACCACACCCACACACACACCAACAACAACGTGAGTGTATCCCACATATCCCTTATTTACTCACACGCATGCATCTTGGCCGTGTCCCGAGATGAAGTTGAGTAATGCATTTCATGAGTTTGAATGTGTCTCTCAGATTTAGTAGGGAAACACTTTTTCCCCAAGAATTCGCAATTTTTTAATATATAAGAACGCTTCCCCCCCCCTCAACCCTCATGTATTTCGTACCCCCCCCCCATGTCCCCCCCAGTTCCAAGTTGAGACCCGAGCCGGCAATTTAATCTCATTGCTCACGATCTCGTATGCAAATACCGTGTCGCGCAGACTCACCTTTGAAAGATAGTCTTACATGATGTCTGTTTTTTTTATGTAAATGTTACATTATCAAGCATATACATACTATCTGAGGGGGTGGGGGTCATATGAAGCAGAGTTCACCTGATTGTGTGTTTCAATACAAGGATGTGATGAGATCCTATTAACCTTTAATGGGACGGTTGTTTCATAGAACTTTTTTCTATCCCACCATGGCCGATAATGCAATGGCCTTGGAGGCACCACGGGAAATATGGCTAGGACTTTTAATATGATCTGAAATATCCATCGGTCCTCACCGGAGACCGAACCATAGAGCCACAGGTCGACAGTCGAGCGCTTTACAACGAGACCATCCGTTTCTATATCAACGGCTTTTTTCTATGGGATTGTGTGGCGAGTACCATGTCCAGCAGCTATTACTTTCTTAAACAAAATGTCACGTGCCCGTGTGGACTTGGATACCGTGCTCACTGGCTCTTCCGGTTGGTAGTCAATCGGACCAAACAGCCACTGTGTCCACATCACGCAGCAATACACAGAATGATATATTACATGTAAATGTAATTTAGACAATCTGTAATCAAGACACCAATTAAAAACACATGCAATATAGACATTATACAATAAAGACACTATGTACTAAAAATGTAATACAGACATTTAGGAAATAATAGACACTAAGTAGTAACATGTATTACAGACATAATGTATTATTAAATGTAATACATATGCTATGTTAAACTATATTTGAAATAGACATGGCCTGATTTAGAGGTATTGTCAATCCATGGGAATAAAAGTTTTCAAGCTCTTTCAGAGACGTGCAGGTCATGGGTTTAAATCCCTCGGCCAAACCACTGGCTACTTAGCCCTCGACTTTCAATGCAAATATTAAGATTTATCTTATGTGTTTCTGTTGTATTTGGGTATCTTTATGTATCGACGATATTTAACACTGTAGGTGCCTGTATTTGTGTTGCCCTGATGCCCCGCCCTCACCATGACGTAGATCATGGGGTGCACCATTGAAGAGTTTAGTGGCTGGAGTCCATCGGGCTTGAACCCAAAAATCTTCATATCCCCAATCGCCTACAAATCAGCGGGGGGGGGGGCACCGGGTCCCTGTGTATTGAGGGCACCACCAATAGCCAACCTTTATACCCACCCCCCAACTTAACACCTTATTTTGATATCTTCTTTGATAGACGATTGTTTAGTTTGCCTAATTATAAGACATGTTCTAGTCTAGATTTTAGGAATTACGGAATATGTTTCATCTATGGGTACACCTATGGAAAGCATAATGATTTTAATTTATTCAATGTACAATTTACATCATCCTGGTGAAGAGAATTCAAACGTGAATAGCTTACTTTTTAAGACTGGTTTAGTATTAATCTACTGTTGTTAATTTGTTTTTTTTTAAATACCTTGTCAAGGTCGCAGGATAAGCCGGCTACCATACAGGCATGGTGTTTAAGTACACCTCCCAACTGGCCAGCCTAGCAGGGTGTCCCCCAACCAAGCTGCCAGAAAGGGCGAGGTGTTCTTGGTCCCGCCGTTAGTTAGAGAGAGTGGCGAGGTGAGCAAGCGCCCTCCACTTTAGTGTTGTTTTCGTCGACGAAAACTTAAACTAAAACCTTCGTTAACGAAAATGTTGACTTTTCGTTGACGCTAACTAAAACTAAAACCTTCGTTAACGAAAATGTTGACTTTTCGTCAACGAGAACTAAAACTAAAACTAAAATCTTCGTTAACGAAAATGTTGACTTTTCGTCAACGAGAACTAAAACTAAAATTAGCAGCAAGACTAAAACTAGATGAAAACTAAATCTGTTAGACAAAAAACTGAATAAAAACTAAAACTAAAACTCCCCAACGAAATAAAAACTAAAATCCCCATTTATCTTTTCCGGTACTGCGGTCTGCGGGCGAACCATCTATTCTACGAAATTTTTATGACCTAGGACACGACATATCTAATTTCTTTGATGATCGCGCATGCGCATCAACTGCGCGATAATATAAGCAGGGTTGTTAACAATACTCTAAAATTACGTTTTTATTTTTTTTCTGTACATGTACTGCAAGTCTGCTAGTCTACAACATAGTCAAAAATTGAGTCATGGCATTGGCACATGACACAATGTGATAGTGTGACTTATAATGTGACAATGGAGTGAATCGACTCAGTCTCAATACACTGAACTGTCATCTCTGTGACTACTATTATTATGCTTCAATCTGTTTCAACAATTGGTCATGAACAATGATGTTATTTGTTATTGGTGTTTACAAGACTAAAAATAAAAGTGAAACTAAAATGAATAAGGCGAAAACTCAAATTCTGGTGTTTTAGTCGACGAAAACTAAAACTAAAACCAGACTAAAACTAAAATTATTGCAGAAAAAAACGAAATAAAAACTGAAAGTAAAATAGGACCTGGGACTTAAACAACACTACTCCACTTCTACCAACGGCAGGTAGGGTTGCGCCCACCTATGGTCCAACACCATTTAATAACACAGCTCAACAAAAAAAATTTTTTTTCGAATTGCCAAGAATATTTGAATGAATTTATAGCAATTCATGGGTGCCGATTTCAAAACTGCCACTGCTTTTGCTGAATTGGCTCTAGTTTCTGAGATATTGGACAATCTTGAAAATATGATTGTACCCTTTGTGTAAAACAAATGCAATACGTTAGGTGTCTGTTGTTTTATTTAACTATACCAAGTTATAACTTGGTTTATTTTTTTCTCTTTTATAGCTGCTTTCTAAAGACATCATGAGTTCATCATGAAGATGCTGCAAAAAATAATCCGAATGTATTCTGTTACATCTGTGGAGAATACATGATTGAAAAGCAAAGAAGAAATATAACTGACTTTGTGTAGCAGGCATATTTGGCTTATTTCGGTGTGAAGCTGGAAGACCAAGATAAGTCTTGGGTTCCCCATAAGGTCTGCAAAAACTGCGTGGAGAGCCTACGGCAGTGGACAAATAGTGAGAAGAAAAGTCTAAGTTTCGGTGTACAAATGATATGGCGAGAGCCGAAAGACCATTTTGGTGATTGTTATTTTTGTAGTGTGAATGTTAAAGGCTTCAATCGCCACAAGAAATCTAAGTGGGGTTATCCTGATCTTGAATCTGCAATGAGACCAATTCCACATAGCAGTGAAGTTCCTATACCAGTGTTTACTGGATTATTAGAGCTTTCACCATCAGACTCCGACGAGGGGCAAGATCTGGAGTTTTTGGGAGGTGAAAACAGTGGAAGCGATTATGAAGGAAGTTCTTCAACACCTCAACCATTCAGCCAAGAAGAACTCAATAACCTAATACGAGACCTAAATCTGTCCAAGCAAGCATCTGAGCTTTTAGTGTCCAGGCTCAATGAAAGAAATTTTCTCAAACCAGAAGTTAAAATAACATTTTATCGGAAAAGAGAAGATTTTCTTCTTCAATATTTAAGTTTACTGTAATGACATCCCTGGACTTCCGCTCCAAATGGGACTACAAGACTACCATTCCGAAGACAGTTCCATAACAAGCTTGAAATGTGTTCTGTTACACAATGGTAACCGATATGCATCTCTTCCCATTGCTCACTCAACAACACTTAAAGAAGAGTATGAGAATATCAAAACAGTATTGCAGAAAGTCCGTTATTATGAGCATCAGTGGTCAATTTGTGTTGATCTAAAAATGGTAAACTTCTTGCTTGGGCAGCAGTCAGGATACACAAAATACCCATGCTTCATGTGCCTTTGGGATAGCAGGGCAAAGCAAGATCATTGGACAAGAGTAACATGGCCTGCAAGGGAAACCATGACTGTAGACAAAAATAAGATCATTCTCCCACCGCTTTATATCAAATTAGGTTTAATGAAACAATTTGTTAAGGCTTTGGACAAATCTGGCAAATGCTTCAAGTATATTTGCAGATCATTCCCCGGATTGAGCATGGAGAAGCTGAAAGCTGGGATTTTTGACGGTCCTCAGATTCTGAAACTCATCAACGATCGACATTATACTAATTTCATGGATCACCTTGAAGCTTCTTCATGGAACAGTTTTGTTTCAGTTGTCATGAACTTCTTAGGTAATAACAGAGCATAGAATTACGAAGAACTGGTGCAAGATATGCTCGCTAACTTCAGAAACATTGGAGCAAATATGAGCATCAAGGTACATTACCTGCACAGTCATTTAGACAAATTTCCAGGTAACCTTGGGGACTTCAGTGAGGAACAAGGCGAGAGGTCCCATCAGGATATGATGGTGATGGAGGAGAGATATCAAGGAAGATGGGACATACATATGATGGCTGACTACTGTTGGAGCCTCCAGCGCAATTGCACCAACGACACATACAAAAGGAAGTCGAGCAAATAGCGATTTGCTAATGCATTACTATAGACAATTAACATATTAATTAATTAATTATTTAGACATAATTAGTTTTTCAAATGAAAATGTTTTCTTCTATAACACTATTACACATATTTTTGAACAAATTTCTGCATGACTATTAACAGTTTCACTACTTTTTGTTAGTATACTATTATACTTCATGCAATTCTTGACAAATTCCAAACACGATGCATGCATTATTTAATTAATTTTAATTATCTCGTAAAATAGAGCCAATCTAGCAAAAGTACTTACATATTCTAAATCAGCATGGTTGACTTTGTATAAAATGATTCAAATATCACTGGCAACGAAATCACTGTTTACCAGTGTAATTCATGGAACACCCCGGTCATTTCCAATAAGAAAGGGAGAAATGATCCTTAATACATACATTTGCAGGAGATTTATATTGTATGATGGCATACGGACGTGTTGATGAAAAAATTCCAATTTAAATTAATTGTAAAAATAGCTTTATAGTTAAAATTAATATACATGTATTGTATAAAAAAAACAAAAACATTTTGAATTGTTATTTATGTTATTATAACAAACAGTACATAACAGCAATCAAATTAACAAATAAACAAATCTCTGAGAGTATTTTCTTCTATCATGTAAATATACCGAATAAGTGAATAATAAGTCTTTATGTATATCTGAAGGCTAAGTTACCTCCCTTTAATGAACAGATGCAATTTTGTGTGATCATCATGGCTGTAAAAAAAAAAAAATAAAAAAAACTAAATGGCGGGTAATGCTTTCCAAGTATTTATACAAATACACCAGTGGGGGGGGGGGGGGGTCCTGACAAGTTGGGGGGAGGGGGGCACTACATAAGTCTTTAATGCCAAATGCAAGCGCTGCTTGAGATTTTAAAGGGCTATAGGCTTATAGTACCTGTGAAAGTGGGAATGGTCCTATATCATCAGATTCAATTGAAGTTTACACTTTAAACGTGGGAGGGGGGGGGTATTGGTTTGCCTGTACTTAAGAATCCATGTTTCAAAAACTGTAAAACTTCCCTGCCTAAGGCTCTGTTAACTCTAATCATACACTCATTCTATCGATTTTTTTTAAATGCGTCTCTAAGAGCAGTAGCCAGCTATTGTGGCGTCAATCAGAGCCGTAGCTAGCTACTGTGGTGTCAATCAGAGCCGTAGCTAGCTACTGTGGTGTCAATCAGAGCCGTAGCTAGCTACTGTGGGGTCATTCAGAGCCGTAGCTAGCCACTGTGGTGTCAATCAGAGCCGTAGCTAGCTACTGTGGCGTCAATCAGAGCCGTAGCTAGCTACTGTGGTGTCATTCATAGCCGTGGCTAGCTACTGTGGTGTCATTCATAGCCGTAGCTAGCTACTGTGGTGTCAATCAGAGCCGTGGCTAGCTACTGTGGGGTCATTCAGAGCCGTGGCTAGCTACTGTGGGGTCATTCAGAGCCGTAGCTAGCTATTGTGGCGTCAATCAGAGCCGTAGCCAGCTATTGTGGCGTCGTTGTGCGAGTTACTTTTTATTTTATCGCCCTCCTCCTATTCCGGAACGTGCTCACACACAAACACAAAAAAAATGGAACAGCGTGCATTTTGGCGCCACTTCCCAGTACGACGCCCTGTGTGGCGGCACAACCAGCAATACCCTAAACCTACGCTAGTGGCGGGTGTCACTTCTAGTTTCTTCCCGAGAACGTAAAGTGTTCTATTCATGGTTTACTTATAACAAGATCTCTCATTATTTTTATTATCTCCCCCTCCTTCCGGGTAAAAAAAAAATTTTAGGTATTGATTGGAATTGTATTTTTTTATTTTATTATTATTTTAAAGTAAATATACTACCATGAGATCATTTGATGAGAAACGTTTTTTTCGCCTCCTTCCTCTCTTCCTGGCAGAAGTCGTCAATCATGAGAAAACACACACACTCACACACACACTTACACACAATATTATAATTAAAGCGATCAAGCATTAAATAGATATATTTATATAAATAAATACAAAAAATAAAATCGCTTGGTCTCGTAAGACGTAATATCGCCTTTAGAACTCCCATGGAAGGGGGGGGACCCCTGCTCCTGCTCCTGCTCCTCCACCCCCCCCCCATCCCGCCCTCCTCTTCCCCGTAGCGATTACGGAGAAAACAAATATCGATTACTTGGCCTGGGGTTCAATTATTTGTCGGTTCGCCGAGATAAATAACCAGTGGCTGGAGCGGCGAGTCCCGCTGGCTGGGCCGAAGTTAAACGGCAGACACTCGGTCCTATCTTCGTGGATCCCTCCCTCCTCCCTCCACCCACCCCCTCCGTCACACACACCCCCCCCCCCTCCATTCACCCACCTTCTTGGTCTTGGCGGGTGAACGAAACCCAGGGTGAGGGGGGGGCGAAAGGAGAAGATATACAGAGATAGAGGCAGGAGTGATGTTCAAAAAGGGGAAATAAACCATTTGTTAAAAAGGAGTATTTCAATTATCTGCCCCACTCGTTTTCTTATCCAAGGATGTTTGACCGGATGTTGACGGTGATGTGCAATGAATGTTGGAAGGTTGGAGAGTTTTGGAAATGAAGAAGAAGATAAAGTCTACAAAACAAAAATAAATAAACACACATGTTTATACATTAAATGATAGCTTAGTTTGAATTTAAATGTAAAACAATTAACATATATGTGTAACCCCCCTTTCTCGTTATATAAGTACAGCCACATTGTTTCTGACTTCCGCTTTGTGTATTAGGTTCTGTACACGCGTGTGGTTAGCCACATATTTAAAATGGTGTTCTTCTGTACACGCGTGTGGATAGCCACAGATTTAAAATGGTGGTCTTCTGTACACGCATGTGGATAGCCACAGATTTAAAACGGTGGTCCTCTGTACGCGCGTGTGAATAGCCACAGATTTAAAACGGTGGTCCTCTGTACACGCGTGTGGATAGCCACAGATTTAAAATGGCGGTATGGTTGTTTATTGTTTTTTTTTCCTTAAAAGCAGAATTAAACGTAAAAGATTTTTTGTCAGAAACCTGATCTTAACGTCTAAACATTTTTCTTAATTTTATTTTTTTAGCCAGATTTTTTTTTTACATTTTCTGGCGAAAGATAAAATGTAAGCAGTAATAATAATAATAAGGGGAATTGGAGTGGGGGGGGGGAAGTGACATCAGCATATCCGGTTATGCTAATTTGTGTTTATAGATTTTTTCGTAAGTAAGTAAGTAAGACTGTGTGAGAGAGAGAGTGAGATAGAAAAAGGGAGAGAGAGATAGAGCGAGATTGAGAGAGGGAGATAGAAAGAGATAGAGAGAGAGAGAGGGGGTAGATAGAAAAAAAGAGAGAGAGACAGAGGATCGAAAGAGAGAGAGAGAGAGGGGGGGGGGAGATAGAAAGAGATAGAAAGAGGGAGAGAGAGAGGGAGATAGAAAAAGAGAGAGAGACAGAGGATCGAAAGAGAGAGAGAGAGAGAGGGGGGGGGAGATAGAAAGAGGGAGAGAGAGGGGGGGATGGAGAGAGAGGGGGAGAGTATGTGTTCAGAGTTTTGATTGTGGATGTGGCAGGGTGTTCTGTTTGGTTGTAGCTGTTGAAAGAAGCAACAGCGATTGAGTTGGCGCATGGTACATCAGAGTGCCTTCATCTGAACACTCCCTGATCGCACTAGCCTTCCCTATCCCCCCCCCCTCTTCCACCCACCCACCCTCCGCCCGGAGCTCTAACTTATAAGAAGTATTTAAAATGCAAATAGCTAATACAATCACATCTCAAACTTCAGTAGTGTGCCATTACATAAAATACAATCACATCTCAAATTTCAATAGTGTGCCATTACATAAAATACAATCACATCTCAAATTTCAATAGTGTGCCATTACATAAAATACAATCACGTCTCAAATTTCAATAGTGTGCCATTACATAAAAAAAAAACATTTCTCTTGATCTGGTGCATTTACCCAGAGTCGGGCTACAGTGATGGGCACAGGATGGGGGTGCCGATGCGGGGACCTAGAATCGTAACTATGTTTTTAAAAAAATCTATTGCCCATCGTCCAAGGGGGGATGGGGCGAGAGACGGCCGCCTTATTCAGAGCCGTAGCTAGCAATTGTTTTTTTTTAGCGCGAAAAAGTTTCTTAGAACTGCTTTATTATTTCAAGTCTCTTTTATGTCATGACGAATAGACCCCCTTCCTTCCTTCCTTCAGAGACGCCCTTGATTTATACATAAATAAACCAACAATTTGGGGGTGAGTGGGTTGCGGGCGGGGGGGGGGTGGGGAGAAAGAATAAAGATTTTTAAAACAAAGTTTTTTTTTGGTTCAAATTTCACTTCCCCTAGCCCGCCATAAAGCAATAAGGAAGTTAAGTAAAAAAAAAAAGAAAATTATTTTGATTTTGTTTTTATCTCATTAAATTCAAACCAAGTCTTGAAATTTTTTCCCCAAACATTTATTTTTTTATAACTCTACAAGATATTGAAGAAAAATGTCACAGGCTTTGAGAAAAAAGAAAACCTCCAGAAAACAACTATTCTTCTGAGTGTGACAAGTCCATCTGTGACATCTGTTGTCAGGGGAATACCTCCCTCTTCCTCCTCCCCTCCCCTCCCCTCCACTCCCGGCCATCCCTTCCAAACTACAATCACGTGACTCCAAACTCCACTCCCACCCTTTCCCCCCTTTTTCAGAAAAACGTGAGTTAATGAGCGAGGACCTCCCATGTGACGTCCGATCCCGACGGGGAGGTCGGGAGGGGGAGGGGGGAGGGGTTAGGGTTTGATTCTCTTCCTACAAAAAAAAAAAAATAAAATAAAACAAACGATGTTCAAATATTGATCTGGGAGACAATGTACTTTACATCTGAACCTCCCCACCACCCCCCCTTCCCTATTTGTCCCCCTTTTCTTTAAACTCCCAGAAGATTCGCAGGAGTTTTTCTTTTTCTTTTCTTTTTTTTTTTTGGATTTTTTTAGCCCTAACATCAAATTTCTACAAAATATCCATACAGTCCAACAAAACAATAGTGCACTGATAACCAGTTTTATATTTTACTAGCTGTACTCTGCAAAACCTTTGCATAGAGTTATACCCCCTTAGGCTTGATTGGTAGGCTAGGTTATTTTTTGATTTCGGGCAGATCCGATTTTTTCATGATTAGATTTTAAAGTTGAATACTGTTGTATTAATTCTTTACTTTCGATTCAACGCAGAACCCAAATCGCTATTATTTTATTAAAATATTGAAACAAATGAGACTTGATAGTATCGAAGAGTCTAGCTCCCATCTCGTTTGCCCATCTCCCTCCTCCTTACACACTCTATCACTCTCTTCGTCTCTCTATATCTCTCTCTCTCTCTCCCTCTCCCCTACCCTCTCAATTAATTCACTGTAATGTTCTATCTGGCCGAACGCGGGTCAACGTGAAGCCCATAAGAAAGCTGCAAGAACACGTTCCGGAAGACAAACTGTTGCTCGATGAGTCTGGTTTCGGTTGAGGCTTGGTTGAGGGGGGGGGTGCGGGCGGGAAGGGGGAGACGGGGGTAAAGGGGACGTAGAAGCGAGATCAGCGTACGAGATGATCAAGAGCTTAACAGTCCAGGGAGAAAGTTTGGGCGGACGATGAAGAACTGTGTGGTCCACCCGCGAATAAAAGATGATAGATCATAATGTAGAATAGAAGATACGCAAGGGGGGATTGGAGGCCCAATCTTAACTCAGTAAACAACAAGACGTGCGCAACTGTAGAAGTGAATCGTCTATCCTTACGGAACTGTAGAAGTGAATCGTCTATCCTTACGGAACTGTAGAAGTGAATCGTCTATCCTTACGGAACTGTAGAAGTGAATCGTCTATCCTTACGGAACTGTAGAAGTGAATCGTCTATCCTTACGGAACTGTAGAAGTAAATCGTCTATCCTTACGTAACTGTAGAAGTAAATCGACTATCCTTAAGTAATTGTAGAAGTGAATCGTCTATCCTTACAGAGCTAGTTTGTTTTTACCTCTACACATAACTGGAAACATTTCAGTGTATGCTGCTACATGACACACAGTAGGCGTTTTATTCTACACTGGGGCCACTCTTTTGGCCTAGGCCAACTAGGCTGATGCCTGGGGTTCTCATTTCTGAACGGGTGCGGGGGGAGGGGCATTTAGGGGACTTAAAATTGCCGTAAGTGACAACACTTTGTGTGTGTGTGGGGGCAGAGGA
Source organism: Bulinus truncatus (assembly GCA_021962125.1). Taxonomy (NCBI): domain Eukaryota; kingdom Metazoa; phylum Mollusca; class Gastropoda; family Planorbidae; genus Bulinus; species Bulinus truncatus. Next base: position 7,863,202 of record JAGDYQ010000022.1, read on the forward strand.
CATCGATCACAGAGGCAAAATGACATCGATCACAGAGGCAATAGGACATCGATCATAGAGGTAATAGGACATTGATCACAGAAGCAATAGGACATCGATCATAGAGACAATAGGACATCGATCATAGAAGCTTTTATTTTTAAATAAGACATTATATGCAATTAACATATTCTTAGAAAGAAAGACACATTACATAAATACATGTAACTGGCAAAATATAAAGTAATCTTACACACAAATTCAACATGGAAATGAGCAGTTACAAAAATGGTATATTTGTTGTTAAGGGTTTCACACTTTTGTGAACTGAGGACGGCGCAGTTTTCTGCTGTGTGTCACACATTGACATTTACACTGACACACACACACACTGAAACACACACACTGACATTCATACGTCTGCAAGTAACGCGTCACTTGGCACACGTGTTGATAAATCTAGCAGCCATTCTTTGAGTGTGTCACGTGATCAGATTTCATTGCCTACGTCATGTGACAGGAGCAGGTCTGTGGGGAGGTAGAGGGGGAAAGAGAGAGAGAGAGAGAAATAGAGAGAGAAAAAGTTAGAGAAATAGAACTATGTCAGCTCTAGCAATAGACTGTAAAAGTTAACAGCATACTGAAAATAATTATTGCGGGTATGGAGAGATAGAGAGAGAGATGGGGAGGGGGGATAGGGAGAAAGAGAGAGAGAGAGAGAGAGAGAGGAGGGGAGAGAGAGAGAGAAGGCTTTATGAGACTGAAGATAATGATAGCAGAATGGAATAATGAGGACAGATGGCGGAAGTGGACACATTGTTAGAGAGAGAGAGAGAGAGAGAGAGAGAGAGAGAGAGAGAGAGGGAAGTAAAGAAAAAAGGATAGCACAGAAAGAAATTAAAAGACGACGGGGATAGGAGGTGTGGTGTGGGAGACAAATTGGAAGACATAAGTGGTGAAGCTTGATGGTTAATTGAAGAGAGCATTGAGAGGAATAGGACATACGTGGACAATGTATCATAGGTGGACATTGTATTATAGGTGGACATTGTATTATAGGTGGACATTGTTTTATAGGTGGACATTGTATTATATGTGTGGTATGGGGAAGAATAGATTGACCAATGAAATTATATAACTAGATTATAAACAAAAGAATGGCCTACAATCTATCTATCTATCTATCTATCTAAATATCTATAAAAACATATTTGCTTTTTATTACTATCTATCAATCTGTATATCATCTAACTATCTGTTTATCTATCCATGTCTCTAACGCCGTGTTATCTAAAAAGATTCAAAATAATAACAACAACAATAACAAAACATGGAACCTAACATTCGGCTTTTATTATTATTACAAGTCCCTGTTAGGAGGACATATTTTTCTCTTAGTTTCTTTAAACCACTAATCGGACGGTTTTTAAAGTGCCATTCTTTCATCCCTCACCATATCCGATAGTGCAATGGCCATAGAGGCACCATGGGAGACATATCTAGGAGAAAGTTGCAACTTGTGATAGAATTGTTGTTTCAATGGTCATTTAGAGTTGGGATCAAAAAGACCCCTTTTGTTGTTGAAGATTATTAGTGGTCCCGAGATTTCTAAGCGGTGACCTCAACAGATATTTTATCTAGGGCAGTGGTCGGCAAAGTGCGGCTCCGGAGCCGCATGTGGCTCTTTGGCTCGTTAAGTGCGGCTGTGGCATTTAGTTTTATTTATTATACAACTTATTAAGTGTACTACTTGTTTAGTGTAATAAAAGTTTACTAAACAAGCAGATTTGGCTCCCAATTTTTTTTTTAAATTGTTGTAATGTTCATATTTGGCTCTTTGGCTGATAAGTTTGCCGACCACTGATCTAGGGCATCCAAATGTACCTTTATTTGGGCTGTAAGGTTTGTCTTTTGCCTCAGGCACCCTTAAGTTAATTTCTGTAGGGTGAACAAAAAATCATTTACATAGGATCCACAAATGTTCCTTTGCCAGGGTTTCCCAGCATGTAACTTAGTGCCCCTAAATTATCTAAGTTTATGGTTCCTAAATAACTTTCAATAGGCCACCCAATAAAGCGATAAAACTGCACTCTTTAGTAGTCTGTGAGCCAGCCCCGTAGCGTGAAAATTCTACAGCAGGAGACAGCCATTCTACAGCAGGGGCCAGGCAATAGCAGGGGGGCCAGGTAATACATTTTACTAAGTAGAGCAATTAAGCAGAGGGGGCCAGACAAAACTCAGGGGGCCCGGCCCCCTGCCCCCCCACGCAAGCTACGGGCCTGTTGGGTGCCTTCAATAGGTAGTTGTATTCTGCCTTATCTAAAATGTACCTTTTGCATAGTGAATTAATCTAGTGAGCGAAGATATGTTATCACCCAGGTTCCTATCACAGGATGGCTGTGTGAGTGTTAACGTGTATATGTGCAGGGTTTTTTCCATGCATGACTGCAAACGAGTTAAATTGTCGGGGGGGGGGGGAGTGAAAGCTACAGTTAGGCTTGGAGACTGGATTGTGGATCAGGTGACCATTTGTGTGACTAGATGTGTGACTGGGCAGTCAGTGTTGGACCCTCGTATTATGAGATGTGAGTGGCCTGTTGGAAAGTAGTTGTTGAGAACTATGGATGCACTTTACACGAAAGGACTAAATGTTATAACGTTTCATCATTTTGAGTTGAAGTTATTTCTTCATAGTCACGTGACACGTTTGTGTCAGAGTACTTGCGTAATAACAGTTTCTCACGTGACAGCCCCATACACGTTTCTTTGCATTGAGAGTTATCAGGAGCGTTTTTACGTTTTTGTGGGGACTTAGGCATTTGAATATGTAGGGGCCCTTAGGTTGAGGTACATACGGGGGGAGGGGATGGGACGGGTATTAGAGACAAAAAGCACTGTCAAAGCCAACACTTGTCAATTTTTCAGCAAATAATATAATTTCATATCTAGGGCATCTTTGACACATTTTCTTAACTATCAAGAGCAACTAGCCCATATCTCGTGTACCAATGACTTATTCCCTTAACAGTCAAGAGCAGCTGGCCGATAACAAAGTTATTTTACCACCAGTCAACAAACGTCTCTTGAGTAGCCCAAATGATTCAGAAGATTTGTATTTTTAATCAGCATGACATCAAGCTTTTACTTTTCATGGAATACGGTTAAATAAAAGCTACAATAGGGTGCCATCTTAGAAGGGAGTTTAGGCATTGACAGAAGCCTATTTTATCAGTCAATTTGAACGGTTGTGTTTCATTATGTTTTCTAATGCAATGCTCAAATGTTCTATAGAAAAAGATGAAAAACAACAGAGGTCCAAAAGCAATATATAAAGCAACACCCAATGAGAAAAGGCCTAAAGGCAGACCAAGAAGCAGATGGTTGGAGGAAGTGGAGAAAGACCTTAAAGCCATAGGAGTGAGAGAGTGGAGAAGAAGACCGTGGATCGGGGAAAAGTGGAGAAGAGTAGTATGGCAGGCCAGGGTCCTAAATGGGCTGTAGAGGCAAAGGAAGAAGAAGAATGCAATGCTCACATGTTCGATAGAAAAAGATAGGAAAAAAGGGAAATGTGCAACAAATTTGATGATTTACTTCATTAAAGATTCTATGTTTATAATAAATGTATCTAATTTTATCCACCTGACTTGAAATCACTTTGTATCACAAAGAACTGGATGAGTCGTACATAGAAAGTACACGAGCTTAGGCGTTGTCGGTGTAGGACTGATTTATGCCCGACTCCCCAGGCTATAGAATTTCAGTCCTCGTCTGTCTCACTTTCAAGCTACACTTTTATTAAGCACAAACAAGGTTATGTAAAGTAAGAAAATGTGTAATTCAAAACTTTACTTTTTTTTTTTCAGTGATCCCTGATGTATATTGTATTCTGTGAAGTAAACATCCAAAAGTTGTATTTTTTTTTTTTTAGAAATGTAACAAATAGATATACAAAATAATACAATGGCAAAAAGAAGCAGTGTAGGCCAGTGCCGTGTGTGGGGGGGGGGGGAGGGGGAAGGGGCAGTCCCTGGAGAATATTACACATTTACATGTGTCAGACTTGAGCGCAGGGGTGGGGAGGGGGTGGGGCGCATGTTGTCACGGAACTTTGGGCCGCAACAAAGGGAAAATATTTATGGGACGGGATTAACCAGTGATAGAGACGGGCTAAGGATTGCTTCCCTTTTGTGTGATTTATGAAAATGAAATCTGCATTTTTTTTTATATATAACTTTCTACAAGATTAATCGTAAGAGTAGGAAGTGAGAGAAAGTACAGAGAAGACGAAGACATAAATAAAGTGATACAGGAGAGAGAGAGAGAAAGAGAGAGAGAGAGAGAGAGAGAGAGAGAGAGAGAGAGAGAGAGAGATGACCGACATAAAATGAGATAAAACAGAAGTTAGAGATGACCACATTGATAATGAGTACATTTTATTGGGGTATTAAATGGAATCATTTCGGCGACACACAGATAAGTGAGGAGACGGAGGCTTACGACTGTCCTTTTATGTGTGTGTGTGTGTCTGTGCGTGTGTGTTGTGAGAAGCCCACGGGGGGAGTGAACGGCTATAAATGTATGGACACAATACTGTGTGATATAGGAAATATTTTAAAAAAAAACAATGCAACTTTTATTTTCAAATGGAAACCGATCCATATCGCGGGACTTTTCTAAGGCGTGGGCCCTGGGTTGGGGGCCTATTTACCGCCCTTCTGAGGCCCCCAACACGCTGGTTCTCCCCCCCCCGGGAAGTCACACAGATGTTAAGATGGATATGGCTTGCTGGCCGGTGTAGAGCTCTCGACTACCGACCTGTGGAGCTCGAGTTCAATTCTCGGTGAGAGCCATGGGACTTTGGGCCAAGTCCTGGTAAAAGTTGGTTCAAATCATTTAAGTTCAACCAGCATCAGATGGGTACACGACATATGTAGGGGAGGTAACGGCAGCTGGTGTGGTTTGTTGGGGAGGTAATGGCAGCTGGGTGTAGTTTGTTGGAGAGGTAGCGGCAGCTGGGTGAAGTTTGTTGGGGAGGTAGCGGCAGCTGGGTGTAGTTTGTTGGGGAGGTAATGGCAGCTGGGTCAAGTTTGTTGGGGAGGTAGCGGCAGCTGGGTGAAGTTTGTTGGGGAGGTAACGGCAGCTGGGTGTAGTTTGTTGGGGAGGTATTGGCAGCTGGGTGTAGTTTGTTGGGGAGGTAATGGCAGCTGGGTGTAGTTTGTTGGGGAGGTATTGGCAGCTGTGTGTAGTTTGTTGGGGAGGTAATGGCAGCTGGGTGTAGTTTGTTGGGGAGGTAATGGCAGCTGGGTGTAGTTTGTTGGAGAGGTAATGGTAGCTGGGTTTTGTGCCAACCTTATAATCCCTTTAATATGCCGTGGTTACAGAAACATGAATTCTACACTTTAACTGTCACGATGGGGCGAAGGCAGCCCACGGGTCGGATTTATTCCACCGTGCATATTGTCCATTTATTCCACCGTGCACATTGTCCATTTATTCCACCGTGCACATTGTCCAGTTTTCCACCGTGCACATTGTCCATGTATTCCACCGTGCACATTGTCCAGTTTTCCACCGTTTACATTGTCCATTTATTCCACCGTGCACATTGTCCGTTTATTCCACCGTGCACATTGTCCATTTATTCCTATCTTTCCTATTTACCCCTATTTTCTTTAAAAAAAAAACAACAAAATAAACAACAACAAAGAAACATTCTATTTATATTATTGTGTCTGCCAGTGTATTTTGCTCTACACTATATCTTGAATCTCTTTCAGCCCTTCCTTTACGTTGTCGTCTAGCGCAATGAGTACTTCCAATCCATTTGCAGTAAGTTAAATCTACTGGATGTCGAACCAATGTGATTCTTATAGGCACACCATGTTCCTGCATAGCCTTTATTCGTGAAATAAGTTAGTTGCCACACTAGTACCAAGGATAATATCACTTATGGATGAACTTTGAACTCATAATTTGGCGACTTTTTGAGCAGCGATAAACTTCTTGAGGATTTCCATAGTGTTAAGATCGCAACCCTCCCCCATACCACAGCTACCTACCCCCTCATCCCCACGCCCTCAAGGTCTGTGGTCAGTGGAGCACGATCAAAGCCACCAGGTGCTCGGGAGCTGAACAAAAGGTGCGACTTCCCGCATTTGGTCACCGACCAGCAACAAAGCGCTACTGGACACAGGGAAGACCTCTGACGTCAGGCTTTGACGTCCGAAACGCCCCTACTCCCCTTCCATTATTCGGTGCCCAGGAGTCCAGCGAAACGGATTCGAGTTTTGAGAGATAGTCCTGAGGTCACGAGTAGTTTAAATAGTAAAGTTCATTTATTTTACACTTCACATTAACAAGTGTTGACTTATCTGTGTATATGACTGCGTGTGTGAAAAGCCATCTACATGTGCAGAGTATATAGATAGGACTTATAACACATCGGATTTGTAATTATGTACAATTCGATGATGTATAACATATTTCATCAGCAATGATAAACAATTATCAATACAAAAACGTCAAACTAAATTACTTTTAAATTGAGAATATAACTTTTATCATTAATGAGATTTTTTGGTGTATTAAATTTATATATAAACTAAGAATAAAATATTTATTTAAATATTTTTGTGTGTAATTTTATCAATTTAAAAAACAAAAGCGCAATAACATTTTAAAATATTGTTATTATTATTTTATTACATTTGTGTTCAAATCATGTAGTCTTCCAATAATTTAATAATTTAATTTAATTTAATTTAATTTACTTACATTTCCATTTCCCTTTAAAATGTGTACGTCAAAATTAAATAGAAATGTTTTAATTATTTTATCTTTAACTGCATTATTCTTATTTTGCCAGAAATATTTTACTGAAAACCAGAAGTTTACCTGGCTTTGCGCGGGAAGGCAACATCATCATTACATGTTGAACAAAAAAGACCGTCAATATTTCACCAAACTAAAAAACAAAAACAGGTTTTACTGACTATGTAGATCATCTAGTCTATTCTATGAACTGTTTTAACAACCTTTAAACTCGTCTTTTCATTGCAATTTTTTTTTTTTTTGCGGGTTGGGTCTAATAAATATAACGGCGAAAAAGAAGGGGGGGGCATCCAAGTCTCAGCTCTGCCCCCCTTCCCCCCCCCCTCAACTAAATCAATAAACATCAAAATTGCATATGAGAAATTTTGTTCGCTGTCCGCGTGAATCATTCATGACGCCATGTTGTCAAACCTCGTCTGTGGCCGTAACGAGCCGGAAATAATGGGAGGGGGGGGGGGGGAGCGGGGACCTCGAGGAGGTCACGCGCCAGGAGAAGATAACTGGGAGCTGCAGAATGTGTGAATTAGCTCAGCGGTTGAGATTTCAGGGGCGTCTGCTGCAGGCGTTCTGGAGACGGGAATGAATTTGATTGTGCCCCCCCCCCCTTTTTGTTTTGTTATTGTGTGTATCTGTTCTTTTTCATTCAATTATCGAAATTTTTGATGACCTTGAGAGACTGCCCCCGTTGTTTCTCCTGGATATTTGCCTCCCCGTGCATAAATTTGGGGATCTCGAAATGAGATATAAGGAAATAGTAAAATAAAAAAAAAATCAGTTTAAAATACGGGTGACTTATGCATGCGGGGGAAAAAGTAAGCCAGATTTTTAGCATTCGGCCAAAGTAAATCAAAGGGTCTGTCTGGCAATGAATAAACATTAAAGACGCTTTCTCTTAAATAGATTCAATGCAAAGCTACGAGTTGAAATACTAATAAATAATTTTTATAAAATTCCATTCTAGTTTCTGCACAACTATTTTTATAATTGTGACGTTTTAATGTGCAAACCTTTACCAATATATATATATATATATATATATATATATATATATATATATATATATATATATATATATATATATATATATATTTAAATTTTCTTGTGAGTACAATGTGGGCTAGGCTAGGCTAGTCTGGCTTATAACGCTTTTAAAATAGATCAGCACGGAACATAAATCAAACAGAAAGTACATGGCCATTGATTATGTCCCTCTTTAATGACCTTTACAAAAATTACACTATTTTTGTCCCCGTTTTATCTGTCTGTCTGTCATCACCCTAGATCTCAACAACCATAAGTCCTAGACCCATGATGTATATATCATTTTGTAGGTCTTGGCCTGCCATGTGTACATCAAAAGTTCATTTCGTGATAGGACCTCTGAGGGCCGGGCTTCAAGGCTCCTAAGGGGCTTATATATTATATATACACCTTGTACGTTCAATAACCTATTCATTTGGTGCGAAATACTGCAGCACGTAGTTTCACCAAGATTTATTAAGAAACTCATCAAATGGAATAGTAAGCTTGTGTTCTGAGTTTAATTGAAAGTATCAGAGCTATGCAACAATTGACGGAGTTTTCGGACGATTAAATGACTATAATTTCGAATGTTTTCAATTATGAGTCCTATTTCAGTAACCACAAACCACTTGTAGTTAGATTTAAGAGACAATAATTTTTTTTTCAAATATAAAGAAACGTCTTTATAATTTTTTTTTTACAGATATATGCATTACACAATTGAATTTATAAACATTTCCGAAATTTCCAAATATTTACTGAAAGCTAACAAACGTACTGATACTTAACACGAAAATGCGCTAACACGTCCTGTGTCCAGAATGGAACAGGCTTAATTGCTTGTTTTTCTTTTTAACAGTATTGATACACTAATAGCACAATACAAACTAACATGGCATCTTTCGGAAAGGTCAAAATTTGTGTAGGCGATGCGCAATCCTGTGTTATTTATATTTTCTTGAGCTCAAGTGTAAGCACCGGCAATGAGATTCCGTTGTGTGTTCTACTTCCGTTTTGGTCTCAAAAAAAGAAAAAGACGTAATCGATCTAAAGCTGTGATGTCTATCTCTGTGATGGGGGCGTGGCGATGTGAACAGGAAGTGATTTTTAAATGTTATTGTGGAGACGAAGTGGTATTTATATCACTGACACCACGTAGTATTAGACTGAAGCTGTTGTCTCGTGAGTCTCGACATTGATATACACAAAGCAAAGAGACAAACAGACAGACAGACCATACAAAAAAAATGGACGCGATCTAACGGGTGACCCCCCCCCCCCTCCTCGTGACCAGAACACTGAGACGACTGAAGCTTGTGAGTTGATTTTAACGAGTGAGTGAGTTGAACATAGGATTTGAATCAAGGCTTACCGGTACGACATGATGGAGGGGAACGGGGCGGGGGGGGGAAGAGAGAGAAGGACGATGTCTGCAGAAAGGTCACGTCCTATGACACGTGATGCCTTATGACATGTGAAGTCTTTTGACATTTGATGTCTTGTGACATGTTATGATGTTCGAAGTGTCAAGTCTTGTGACAATTTTTACGTCCTGTCTTGTTTGTGACATGTGATGTCTTGAAGTGGCGGCCCTTTTGATGTAGCGGGTTGAGAAACAGCCAACAAGCCCGGGGGGTTGGGGGCTGCAACAGGAGAAATTGTGAACAACGTATGCAAAATACACTTGACGTATCTTCTCCCCAGAAACATAAACAGCACTTGCCTTGGGCCCCCCCCCCACTGGCGAAACTGCGTCCGCCAATTTGTTTAGTGACATTTGATTCCTGTGATGTGACATGACTATGATGTGACTTACGGCAATAATGTCACATAAGTTGTATTGTGAGACACCGATGTTATATTTTGACGTGAATATAAGCGACATATGACAATTAGATGCATGGACATTTGTTTGTCAATGAGAAACATGGACATTTGTGTGCCAATGAGAAACATGGACATTTTCTGCCAATGAGAAACATGGACATTTTCTGCCAATGAGAAACATGGACATTTGTGTGTCAATGAGAAACATGAACATTTGTGTGCCAATGAGAAACATGGACATTTGTGTGCCAATGAGAAACATGGACATTTTCTGCCAATGAGAAACATGGACATTTGTGTGTCAATGAGAAACATGAACATTTGTGTGCCAATGAGAAACATGGACATTTGTGTGCCAATGAGAAACATGGACATTTTCTGCCAATGAGAAACATGGACATATATATATATATATGTTCGGTAATTGAGGTACACAACAACACAGTAAAACTAACTGTTAACATGAGCGAAGTACTTAAATTGGAGTTCAAAGGTCAACATGTCGATCTACTGTCCTCGTTCTAGTCTAATCTCTAAAGACGAAAATCGCTGCTAATGAAAGTAATAAATAACACTACTTCCCCCTTTGTTATCAGGTACAGTAGTTGTGTAGTAAATTATTGTACAGGGGAGTCCCTTGATCATATTTGAAGGGTGGGGGCGGCTGGCGGGGGGGGGTGAGGGCGTAAGCTGAATTACTTTAATTAATTTTGGAAAAAAAAATATCAAATTTTTTATTACCTGTAAACCATTGACAATAATTTTATCTGCGTAAATGCGTAATAATAAACGGATGTTGATTTATCACTTGGACTGAAAGAGTATCCTATCTTACATGAGTCTGTCTCCCCCCCCCTACCCTCCCCCACCCTTTCGTTGGTAGAGGTCGTAATAGATTCCGTGGTTTTAGCGCCTAAAAGTTATATCCTAGATTGTAGAACAACCGTATAATGAGTTGTTTAACTGTGTAATACATAGCGGCATGATATTACGTTGTCATTGATAGCTTTAAACCTCAATTTTTGGTTTAAACCTCAATTTTTGGTTTAAACCTCAATTTTTGGTTTAAACCTCAATTTTTGGTTTAAACCTCAATTTTTGGTTTAAACCTCAATTTTTTAAAATGTTCATGGCCCAGGTTTATATTTTTTTTTTATAATCTCTAAATCTCTACAATGTTGGCGAAGCCATACAATCATCAAATTTTTCTCTTTAAAAAATATTATAAGAAACCAAAATTGAAATAAAATGTGCCAATTTTTGCTTCTACTAGAATAAAAATGAAACTCTTTAAGATTATAAAAAAACATGTCAAGTTTTTGTTTATTATAAAATAATTTTGAAAAACAAACAAAAAACAACTTTCAAATATAAAGTAAAATATCTTGTTTTTTCATAAGTCCATCAATCTCCGCCCATAATCCGAGGCTGATTAACATGACCCGCGTCCACACTGGCCAGGTTTTTCTCACGGTGTGTTCATGCATAGTAATTTAATCGTCAAATGAAATGATACCGAGCTAGAAGAATTTCTCCAATTTTTGTTTTGTTTTTACCCGTTTCTATTTTTTTTTTCCTTTTCTTGTTTCACTGGCTTAATTTTTTTGTTCTTCTTTCGTTTATTGATCTCTTCTCTCTATCCACTAGAACAAGATGTTTTTCATTCACATAATGTAATTATTCTCTTTGTCTTTGCTTTTATGTTTTGTGAATTAATTTATCCGTTTTTTTTGTGTGTGTATTTAGTTTGTTGACAACTTGTACAGCGATAGCTTGAGACCTCTTGATTCCTTTTGAGCAGTTTGCGTGTTCACGCGCACACAGCTACCCATGGGGCGCACACAGCTAACCATGGGGGCGCACAAAGCTAACCATGGGGCGCACACAGCTAACCATGGGGGCGCACACAGCTAACCATGGGGGAGCACAAGCTAACCATGGTGCGCACGAAGCTTACCATGGGGGCGCACACAGCTAACCATGGGGCGCACACAGCTAGCCATGGGGCGCACACATCTAACCATGGGGGCGCACACAACTACCCATGGAGGGCGCACACAGCTAACCATGGGGCGCACACAGCTAACCATGGGGGCGCACACAGCTAACCATGGGGGAGCACAAGCTAACCATGGGGCGCACGAAGCTAACCATGGGGGCGCACACAGCTAACCATGGGGCGCACACAGCTAACCATGGGGCGCACACAGCTAACCATGGGGGCGCACACAACTACCCATGGAGGGTGCACACAGCTATCCATGGGGGCGCACACAGCTAACCATGGGGCGCACACAGCTAACCATGGGGGAGCACACAGCTAACCATGGGGCGCACACAGCTAACCATGGGGGCGCACACAGCTAACCATGGGGCGCACACTGCTACCCATGGGGGCGCACACAGCTAACCATGGGGCGCACACAGCTAACCATGGGGCGCACCCAGCTAACCATGGGGGCGCACACAGCTAACCATGGGACGCACATAGCTACCCATGAGGCCGCAATTAGCAATAAAGCGCGAAAATGTATCATAATATATTCAGTTAAGGAAATTGTGCGGCCGTTAATTTGATCCCAATTTCGTGACATCAACAATCACAGAGTTTTTTGTCAAAGTTTTCCATTAAGAAAGATCTGGTATATCTGCCTTTGTAAAAATAAGTTCAACATAACTGATCTGTCTACCAGCATTTCCATTTCAATAACATAGTCATCGTTGACTACTGAAGCAAACATAAGTATGGGCGCTTCGCACCTATGGGCGCCGACTTCTCTTCGCCTTCTTCCGACTTAATGGGCATATTTGTTCGAGTCTGTTCAGGGCGCCACCAATGCTAATTATCCCAGCACCAAACACGTAAACCCGTTTATTTATATACATAAATATAGCCTATATATATATATATATATAATTTGAATAAATATTAGTTAATACCACACTTTTCAAGTGAGTCCACTTATAACGTGAACACTAACAGCTCCTATCCCACCCACCCTCCACCTCACACCCAAATCTAGGTAAGCTCTTTATGAGTACAACCTATATGACATAGTGGTTTCACTTATAACTCGACCCCCCCCCCCTGAAAGTCGAACTACACTTCAGTTATCTAACCTTATTGTTTTGTTTTCTCTTTTTAGTTGTGTCGGAGACATTAATTTAAATTGAAATGTGGGGGTGGGGTGTGGGGGTAGGGGATGCCGATGGCTTTAATATAAACACCAAACACACAATGAATTATACAAGCCATATTCACTTACTCACACGCTCTAACAAACACATACATGCATCGATACATATATATGTATATACGTTTACGCACACACCCATCTAGCTACTGTATTTTACATCCAGTTAGAACATTAACGATAGCATAAACCTACTCGATGAAAATAAATCTTTTTGATTATGATATGGACATCCAAGACACCATAAATCTGTCACACTGACACACTATAAGGTAGCTTTATATACTTATTGAGATGCTCAACCTGCGGGCAAAGCCATAATCTCGAATAATTAGTCTTATAGAGTATTCTTGAACAGAATATATATTAAACAAATACCGCATCACTATTTCAATTGTCTACGGTTTTATGTTAAACATTATCGCGCCATTGTTGCTTTTGTTTCCAATGACGCTTTCCATTCATTAAAAACACTCTTTGGTTTTTTTTTTCAAGACATGAACTACGCTAAAAAAAATCGTATCAATAGTTTTCATTGTTTCTTTGTTATGGTGTGTCGTGAATCCAAAACAGTTGACATGGTGGGCCCCGCACCTTAAAAGGCTTAGAACCACTGTTTTACAACATGATGCCAAAGAACATATTAAATAAACACCGGGTATTCCGCTAGATACCAGTCTGAATTTACCAGTGTAAAAAACAGTCTAAGTTTTTAATGATGAAGATATGCTAATCCCGGACACCATGGTTTTCTTAAAATCACAA
>JAGDYQ010000022.1:7877320-7946134 GCA_021962125.1 Bulinus truncatus
ATGACCTACTTATGACCTTCTTTTGACCTACTAATGATCTATGTAAGGCCTACTATGATCTAATTCCACTTTTATTATTATTATTAATCTTATCTACTATGACCTACTCATGATCTAGTTTTGACCTACTTGTGTTCTAGTTCTGACTTACGTTTGTTCTATGTCTGACCTAATTATGATATAATTAGGACATACTTATGATTTACATCTCCAACTATCAACCTCTCCCCCCCCCCTTCTTACCTTTTCCGGCCCTGTTCATAACATTTAGAAACAACATTAACAACCAATTTAAATGTTTGCACCCTCTCAAGAGACTCCTTTGAATGTTCACGAATCAAGCTTTGTAAATATATTTCTAACACCTACGCACATAAATAATACACACGTTCTTATTTCAGCCTCTGTATTTCAAAAGTTTATCTAAAAAAAATAGCCTCGAAACAATTAATTATAACTAAATCATTCTTTCAAATAAAATGACTGATTCTTTAGCTAGCTTATGAAACATGTTTCTTTTTCATAGTTTGACACACACACACGCAAATATAGCAACAGCGCACCTAGACTAATTCCATGTCCTGTTTACTCAGCTGTTCTGTATAACTGTATCACCGAAGAGCATCGTCCCTGGAAAAAGTGATTAGCATATGTTAATTCAGGTCCGGCCTTCACACATTATTTTTTTCCCCCATTCAGACGTCAGAGATTTCTTCGTTTGCATGAAGGGGAGATAACAAAAAATAATGCTACTGTTTGTTCAGCCCGACGGGGTGGGGTCAAGTTTTGAAAGTACAAACCAGGTTTCCAGTTACACGGTCAAGTTGTTCAAGCCTCAATCAACGGCTCCAGCGGTTATCTTTCGTACACTGGTAACAGTACTATGATACTAGTTCAGTCTAGATGTTGAGGTCGCGTCTAGTGAATGCTATCATCTCTCCCCCCCCCCCCCCCTCGTAGGTTTTTTGTTGATAAATAGACTAGGCGAAAAGGATACTCTCTGTTTTGACTGGATTATTATCTCTTGTCATGTGACCCTTTACACTCAAAGCTCATTGGCGGATCCGGTGAGAAATGCAAATCCCCCTCCCTCTTTTTTTCACCTCACTTTAAGTTCAAGGCCGTAGTTTACTACAACCGACGAATCAGTTATGATCAATAGTAATACTAGAATTACATTTACCACCCGCCTCTCTCCCGAACTGTATAAACATTTGAGCGCAGGATAGGTCAGAGAGTACATTTTAGCGTGTGACTCAATCCAGATTATAATCTCAGAGACAGAGGCGTACCTAGGGTAGGGGTTCCAAATTCGAAAGTACCCCCGTGCCCCAGCGCGAGGAGAAACATAATTTTTTTTTTTTTTTACATTTAATATTAAGTACATTATCTCATGCCATGGTGTCTAATGTCATAATGCAGGGGCCTCCAAAGAGGCCAAGCGATCAAGGGCCCCACAAATCCCTAGGTTCGGCACTGCTTAGAGATTACTTTAATGACGTGCATGGTGTTGTGACTTGATTGTGTTGAACTAAGTCTGCTCATATGGTTTCGGAAATTGATCCACAGACATTGTGATATTGAGAAAAATATGAACTTTTAAAATTGATTTGTTAAAACAACACACACACACACACAACAACAACAACAACAACAACTGACGTGCAGTTAACAAAATAGTGATTGTGTTGGTTTAAAAAAAAAAAAGAAGTACATATTTTATTTCTTGGATCATGTAAACCACTTGATTGGGGAACAGCATAGCAATAGCCCTCCTTCCATCACCTCCGCCGAAGCCGATGGTGCAGTGGGCATGGAGGCGCCACGTGATCCTCAACCCACAGCATGTCAATATCCGGCTCACTACCGTAGCACCAGGCAGTGATTGAGTTCAATCAAAAGTGATTGTTTTAGAGCAAAAAAAAAATAAATAAAAGGTGACCGTGTCAGGGCGTGTCAGGGCGTGTCAGGGCGTGGACAGAGAAAGAT
Organism: Bulinus truncatus; assembly: GCA_021962125.1. NCBI lineage: Eukaryota > Metazoa > Mollusca > Gastropoda > Planorbidae > Bulinus > Bulinus truncatus. Next base: position 7,879,310 of record JAGDYQ010000022.1, read on the forward strand.
TTCAACCTACCGCCTTCAATAGAATTTGTGCGAATGTCGAGCCACGAATTATTGGGGGGACAGCGATGGGCATTCGTGTATCCTCCCTACATGTCCGCCACAGCCGAGGTGCTGGGGGGGGAGGGGCAATGCGACTGGTGTACGCCACATCATCAATAGATGCGCGACTGAAAAGGTGAACAGAGCGCTTGAAAGCACACACTCAACTTGCAAACAAAACACGCAAATGTCTTGTTCAATAACGTTTTAAGCATTAACACTTCTTCGTAAAATTAGAGCAAACGTCAACAACATTGCTTTTTTATGGGGAAAGGGGGGGTGGGGTTCTTTCGGCCCTACTAAGTAATTTAAGTGGAGCACTAAGTCAAATAATCTGAGAACCACTGATATCAAATACCCCCGTACACATAAATATCACACTTTTTCATTTATGGTGTTGCAGCCACCTCCATATTTCATGCAATAAGATGAAGTCATTGGAAAAATATAGATACGCTTAGAAGAAGATAAAATTGGTCATAAATAACATAAAATGGTTCCCCGGTGGTTCTTAATCGCATTTATTACAACATTTACCCGATGTCTATTTGATAAGGGTTGTACTTGAACTTTCACCCCTGTATTAACGAGGATTAAGATCCGGCTTAGAGTCGCCAGCCGACCTGATTATACGGCCTCGTTAGAAATGAAATGTTAAGATTGTATCAAGCAGACGACTCACTTAAAGCAGACGATCTGTTGCTTCCTATTAGGTAAATATTCTACATACCGATAGTTTATAAAATTGGCCAATGAAAAAGATTTGTTTTTATTAACTAAACTCAGATGCTATTGACATTTGAATAATTTTTATTTATTTTTTGGCACTTTTCAGATTGGGAGAGGAGACAAAAAAAAACAGCATTTTAAGCCTGTTCCATTCTGGACACAGGACGTGTTAGCGCATTTTCGTGTTATGTATCAGTACGTATGTTAGCTTTCAGTAAATATTTGTAAATTTTGGAAATATCAGATCGCGAAAATGGACTTTTGATGCAGGAATGGCAGGCCAAGACCTACAAAATGATATATACACCATGGGTGTAGGACTTATGGTTGCTGAGATCTAGGACCTTGGCCCAGGGCGCCACAAGAATTTAGCTCAGGCCCTGTACAGCAGTACCGACTACTTTGATGAAGAGGTTAAAGTTTATAGACGTGTCTACCTACTGAACTGTCATCCCTTCCAAACATTTTTTAATGACTTATTTCAGGGGGAAGGGGGGTGGGGATTTTATTTTTAAAAAAAAGATATCGCTAGATTCAAGAGTAGGTATCCGGAACTGGTAGAAACATCAAAAGGCAAAAAATAAACGTTTAACCGACGTCCGTCAAAAGCATCATCCAGGTAGACACACATACATACACATACACACACACACACGCGCACACTCACACAGACAGGCAAACACGCAAACAGACGGCACATATCACTCACAAGAGCGGACGAGTCAACTTCCACCAACACTGGAAATAAATAAATAAATAAGAAAAAAGAAGGGACATAATCTGGTAGTCAGTTGGTACTTAATAGATGAAAGCTATTTAGTGAACGTACTTTTTAAGAGTTATCTTCCTATTCCACCATCAAGGAAAAAAAACTTGAGATCAGGGATGATGGTATGTTTGTGGAGCGCTGTGTTGAAAGGACGTTGAAAGGGTGGGGGGGGGGGGTGTACATGGAAAAAGGACGCGGTTGGTCGTATCAGAGGTACGTCGTGTTTCAAGAAATTGCAGACAGATATGTGGTTCATTTAAATAGGTTTGAGGGAGGGGGGGGGGCGGGAAGAAGGATGGGGCGGGGGGAGAGATTGGTTTTGATGTGGACTTTTTCTGACGTCATTGACGTCTGGAGCTGGGCGGGGGCCGAGCGTACGCTGGAGAGAGGACGGGCGTAGATTCAGGGACGGGGTCTGGGGGGGGGAGGTATGTGTCTGTGTATATATATGAGAGAAGGGAGATGTACTCAACACCCACACCACATCACAAATTACACCTCCCCCCCTCCGGCAACCCCCAAAGCGGGTCAAACAGTCTGGGAACTCGACTCTCCTCACCCCATTACCCCCCCCCAGCCCGAACACCTCAGGTATCTTAACCCCCACCCCCACGGGAAGAAACTTGTTGAAGAGAGTCGGAAATGTAAATAAATCTCACAGGGAGGAAGAACTTTGACGTTTCAACTTTGAACTCCCACACTTTCATAAAGTGCAACAAATTATCTTTACCCAACATTTTTTTTCATAGACGTTCGAATTGGAACGGAGGGGGGGGGCTGAAATGGAAGGTTGGCGTCGGAGTAAGTCAAAACACTATAACCTAGCTAGCTGCCCACCACCCTCCGCATTTCCCTGCGCCCCACCCGGGGCCGGGTTGAGAGGGTGTCAACCCAATAAATTGACCAGTTTTTCCCCAGATGTTTTTTTTTTTAAATGGGCCAAAAGATATAGTGCCAGTATTACGTACCTTAACCTTTAACCCCTGAGAGCCTAACCTTTAACCTTTGAGAGCCGAACCTTTAAACCCCTGAGAGCCTAACCATTAATCCCTGAGAGCCTAACCTTTAACCCCTGAGAGCCTAACCTTTAAGCCTTAAGAGCCTAACCTTTAACCCCTGAGAACCTAACCTTTAAGCCTTAAGAGCCTAACCTTTAACCCCCTGAGCGCCCAACCGTCACAATGAATTATAAATGGAATATTTCCCTAGTAAATACTGGATTGGTCTGATGTCTACTTCCTTGCAATGACTACCTGTCTAGCATTGCCTAAAGATTCTGAAATGTGTAAACACTACTTCATTATTGTAAGCTAATATCTAAGTCAATGTGTCTATGAATACTAGCCCCACCTCATAGACTGATACTACAACAGTCGTGATTCTCGACCAATTGTTGTTTATCTCATCACAGGCAGAAAAAAATTAAATCAACCACTTTCTTTTTTTTTTCACTTCGTTATTTATATCCCGTCAGACGTTTACAGATTTTTGCCTCCCCCCCCCCCATCCCCAGCGGTGCCTGAATCAGTTTCTTAAATTTAAACTCTCCTCGAGCCTTTGAAGAAGACCCCTTACTTCCCATTCACTCCGTAGATCGCCCTAATCAAAGAGAACAAAAAAAAAACTGTTGCCAGGTAACCCTGAAGATTAAGAGCCAAAAAGTGTATGCCAGTGTTTTAAGTGGGTGTGAAATCAAGAGCCAAATTAAGAAAAAAAAAATAAAGCCAAATTAAAAATAGTCCTACTAGTTATAAAAGCAAAATTAAAAAAAAAAGTATACATCCCTTATATGGATTGATGATTAATGTTTAGTTTAAGGGCTGTCGTGAGTAGGATAGAAGTCTTTTTGCGATATCTTATAGTGCTCACACCTGATATCATACAGTATCAGTCACAATATAAATGAATGGACAGGGCTAGGCCCGTAGCCAGGTCAAAGTAAGCAGGGGGGCACCAATACCCAGCAGGGGGTCTCCTTTACTTTTTCTTTATTTTTTTCCTCTCTTCTTCTTTTTTAAGCAGGGGGACACTCCATACATAGCGTGGGGGGGGAGGCACGGCCCCCCCCAGTGCCCCGCCCCCTTGGCTACGGGGCTGGACAGGGCTACCAATAAATGAATTAAAGACAGGCCGCTCAGGATAGGCAACTGTGGAGAAATGTGTCCGTTGATGTGTCCATTCGTCCACCCCCCCCCAACGACCACATCGGTTAAGGGTATGCTGATGGTGGTGGGTCTGACACACGCCTGGAGAAAGTGTGAAATATACGGTTACTAATTATATATATAGGGTTGAACACAGGACATATAGGGTGACAGTCGCTCGCCCTACCTTGTGGCCATAAGAAAAACAACCTATACTTGGTATGCGTCTGGTCTATAGTTTATATATTAGTCACTAGATTCATTAATTCTTGTATGTAATATTTGTGTGTATCATTTGTATGTATCATTTGTATGATAATTTGGTTAGAAATCCTTCAGTATTTAACTTTGTCGTTTTGAATAGTCTCCCTTCTGTGAACGATGATGTGTTTACCACTTGATGCCACACCCACCATGACGAGCATGTTTTTTTTTTCAATGAGCCGCCTCCTCATTGTCAACACAGCTCTCTCTCTCTCTCTCTCTCTCTCTCTCTCTCTCTCTCTCTCTCTCTCTCTCTCTCTCTCTCTGAACTCTCTCAGTGAAACTGTGGGCTGAGACTTAGTCTCTAATGAGCCCGTGAGATCAGACTTGCTGTGTCTCTCAAGTCTCAACATCTGGAGACTGCCATATAGCGCAATGCCCAGCAAGCTTCCTGACTGGCCCACCACGTGATCCACGGTTTCCTCCACCTCCCTGCAATGATGGCAAAGGGTATCGACTTTGGGCCTCAACCTCCCAAAAGTACGCACCTATAGGACATAACCCAAGACTGCAATGACTAAAGAGAGACATAAGACGACATGAAGTGAATGGCATCAAACCCGTAGTCTTCAACGCGTATATCGAACTTAAACCAAATCGTCACCCAAAATCCGTTCATGTGTGAAGCTGTTTGATTACTTAAACGTGACATTTCGTTCATATAGTATATATTGAATCAAACGCTGTAGACATACCTATATTTACCTCATTATCTATTATAATCTAAGCCGTTTGTTTGTGGTTTAGTATACTTGTATTTTCTGAAAAGATTCTGTTTAATGAATCATACTTCGTTTTATTCGATCATCGATGAAAACCAAGGGAATTTGTCCAGTTCCTAGTGAAAGTCGGTCGAAGTCAAAAGTCCACGCAGCTTTATAAAATGGGTACCTGACCTTAGTTAGGGGAGTAAAGGCGGCTGGGCGTTGTGCTAACAATACAATCTCTTTATATGCCGAGGTTAAATAAAATTAAGAATTCTACATTTATTCTGCCCCTATAGCCTTAAGGGTTTAGGGAACTTTTACATGTTTACACGAATTAAGAAACAGAGACATGTTAAGGTTATTAGTAGTGAAGAAGATGTACCTTTACGAAAAGGGATTAGGTGTGCGGGTATCATATGGGGTTTTACTTTTTTTTTTTACTGCTAGGGCATATTCAAATAACTCAACGCACTGCTCCTTCAGAGGCGGGGCATCGAAGGGCACCCTTGCTGCAACTATCAAAATCCACCTCTTATTTTAGTAGCATGTATTTTCTTCTTCTTTTACCTCTGGCTCTACAGCCCATTTAGGGCCCTGGCCTGCCTTACTACTCTTCTCCACTTTTTCACGATGCATGGTCTTCTTCCTCCTCCACTCACTCACTCCTATGGCTTTAAGGTCTTTCTCCTTTTCCTCCAACCATCTGCTTCTTGGTCTGCCTTTAGGCCTTTTCTACTATCTTTGGTTCTACTATCTTATGTTTCTACTATTTTCTGTTTCTACTATCTTATGTTTCTACTATCTTCTGTTTCTACTATCTTCTGTTTCTACTATCTTCTGTTTCTACTATCTTCTGTTTCTACGTACATCCTCGTAGCTGCTTGTTAGGTAAAAAAAAAAACTGACCCATATTATGAATGAGATTTCCAGGCGTTGAGTACCAGCCCCATTGAAAAGGTTTACCACAAGCCTGCAGGTGTTGCCCACATTTCTCCAACGGGTTTACACCCAAATACAGAAACTACAACTTTAGAACAACGTCACGTGATAGGTTAGACCCCCCTACCCCCCCAGACACGTGATCTGTCTGAACAGATAGGTATCAAATGTTTGTATACAACGGTGTGTGTGTGTGTGTGTCTGTGTGTGTGTGTGTGTGTGTGTGTGAGGTGCAGTGGGGAGATTCTTTAGAAATAGCGGTGGGGGTGAATGAATTGATGAAAGGGCGGGGGTCGAGAGGAAAGGGCGGGGGGGGGGGGTAGAGGCGAGGTTTCCGGGTAACAAAATGAAAGGTGTAAAGGGAGATATTATAATTGGTTGGGAATGTAACACCGTGTATTAAAAATGTTCAAGGAAATGTTGCTTGAAAGGATTTCAAACTAATTGTGTGATTGTTTTTTTTTTTGTGAAATCCTCTTTGATGAGAAATAGGGGTAAAACAAACGGAGAGACAGGCAGACACATGAACAGAAAGGCAGACAAACAGACAGACATGCAGACAGATGGAAAAGTATAGGGAGCGACCGATATGCCTTTTTACCGATAGTCCGATACAGATATTTTTCCCCAGCATTTTTGCCGATACTGATATTTTGCTGTTAATGAAAGGGTGTCATGCAGATGAAGAAGATTAGAAGAACAAAAGATTTGAAAAGACAGACCGGAAGACAGAAGTCAGAAACACAAACCATGCCTGCATAATCTCAGAAATCTGCATGTTTATTGTTTAAAATTAAACTTATAACAAACAATTTGCTGTTTTTACTTTTTACTTGTACACAAACATAAAAGTAAGATAAAGTTGTAAATAATTAATGTCAAACTAAAAAAGTAAAAATGTATTAAATGTTAATTGTAACTTCACTAGCTTGTGAAAGTTGTGATGAAATTAAAATAATTTTCTTCGTTAATCACACACACACACACAGACATACTCACTCTCTCATCTAACACACACACACAGACATACTCACTCTCTCATCTAACACACACACACACAGACATACTCACTCTCTCATCTAACACACACACACACACAGACATACTCACTCTCTCACCTAGCACACACACACACAGACATACTCACTCTCTCATCTAACACACACACACACACAGACATACTCACTCTCTCATCTAACACACACATACACACACAGACATACTCACTCTCTCACCTAACACACACACACACACAGACATACTCACTCTCTCATCTAACACACACACACACACAGACATACTCACTCTCTCACCTAACACACACGCTATCAGCATCTATAACCTTAACCTCCTCCACCTATAACCCTTAACCTCCTCCACCTATAACCCTTAACCTCCTCCACCTATAACCCTTAACCTCCTCTATCTATAACAACTAATCAATCTGCCGTCCAACTCAGTAGAAAAGAACAACATAATTTGTACAAGTTTCATCGTATCCTGGATTACGTTTATCTATATTTATTTTACATCTCTTTCATAAACGAAAAAAACCGGAAGGAAGCATGAGTTCCCATGGAAACGGGGGAGTGTGGAGGGGGGGTATCAATGTTGTTTGCATCCACCGAGACCATATTGAGGGCTAAATAAACTGAACCCAACAACAATCGACCATGATGGTTTAACATTGAAAAACAAACGGTTCAATTGTTCTTTCACTCAAAGTATCTTTAACTTATATATATATATATATATATATATATATATATATATATATATATATATATATAGTGGATTCCGCTTAATTGGGACACCGCTTAGTTGGGACAGCCGCTTATTTGGGACAAATCTCAAAGAAACCAAACCAAGAAGCCAATAGTAAATGTGTATGTTTAATTGGGAAAGCCGGTTAATCGGGACAAACAGCCTCGGTCCCGATGTATCCCAATTAAGAGGAATCGACTGTATATCTAGTAGCTGTTGTTTTATTTTTATTTTTGTTGTTGTGTTGTGTACCAAACCCGTGGGAATCAAAATTAGCGCAGCTATCCCGGGGGTGGGGGGGGGGGTGAGTACTTCACACCGACATTATCAAATTCAACTGGAGCGTCCATTGCATGTTTTTTTTTTTTTAATATCTCTCCAAAGAGAAATAAATGTGTGGAAATATTAACAAACTTTAAACTCTGTCGATGGCAGACAAACATACACTCACACACACACACACACAAGCACACACACACACATTCACACTTTCTTTTTTTTTTAGATTTTTTTTTTTTTTAAATCTTTTTCAACTTCAGCACCTGTGTTTTGATCAGTGCATGTGTGTGTTGTGCTGTTAAGTGACCCAGTTAAGGTGAAGGTCTTGCAAAGAGTGCCAGGGGGTTCTTGTTGAGACCATCCCCACCTCCCAATACTGAATGCTGGGAACGGTTAGATACAGTTGATAAATTCAAATGAAATAATATAACCCGTTTCCGGCATTATGAATGGAAGGGGGGGTGGTGGGCAGCTATTGCAACCGTTCCGGACCTCCGCGCCTGAGTTGACTGACCCCCGCGAAAAGAGATTCCCTTACACTTACGGCCTGAGTTGGGCCCCCGCGAAATGTCTAGCCTCCCCCCCCCATGTGATAAGTAAGACTAATGACGTATTTAACAAAGTTTACGACAAGATATCACTTTTTAAAAAAAAAACAAAAAACATCCCCGTATCCTGTTGGTCAAGCTGGGACAAGTTTAGACACAGAAAACCCTGACGCTATCAAAGATCCTTCCCGACTGACCAGTGGCCCCCCTCCCCTGCTAACCCAAGTTGTTGTTAGAGCCAATGATATACTGCCATCATTATATGATGATACAGTAATACTCTCAAACCCATTCATTTACATAGCAAGATGTTTTTCTAAGATCTCTTGTGGTGCAGTCATTGCCATAACTGCAGATGGTTGAGGGCAATGGTCAAGATGTCCGAAGACATAAATACCGGCATTGTTGATAAATAATACGATATGGTAGCAGTCGGTAAAATGTGATCCGCGGACCACTTGTGGTCAGCAAGTAAATTTACCTGGTGTAGAGAAGGAAAATATACTAAAAAGAATCAGGAACTAAAGCAAAAACGATATATGAATTTTAGTCTTTATTAGATAGACAGATAGATAGATAGATAGATAGATAGATAGATAGATAGATAGATAGATAGATAGATAGATAGATAGATAGATAGATAGATAGATAGATAGATAGATAGATAGATAGATAGATAGATAGATAGATAGATAATTTCGTTGTCTACTGAAATAAAACTTACTAGTTTTGTATTTCATGAAAATAAAGGTCAAGTGTTTACTGTACTATAAGGTCAAGTGTTTACTGTACTATAAGGTCAAGTGTTTACTGTACTATAAGGTCAAGTGTTTACTGTACTATAAGGTCAAGTGTTTACTGTACTATAAGGTCAAGTGTTTACTGTAATATAAGGTCAAGTGTTTACTGTACTATAAGGTCCATTAGGTTGCTGTACTAAAGTAGTACGTATGCACCATGTAATTTCATTTGACTTTATGGACTTACATGTGAACTATGAGTGTGATATCCCTGTAAGAATAAGATGAAATCTCTTAGATCCTATAAACCATTAATGGGACGGTTTTTATGGTCCCCCATCTTTCATCCCCACCATAGTCGATAGTGCAATGGCCATGAAGGCACCACGGGAGATATATCGGGAACTTGAGCCAAGACCTGAAAAATTTCCTTGGACCTTCAGGTCGACAGTCGAGCGCTTTACCGCACGACCATCCGTACATGTGAACTATATCACACTACAGTTATAACAAGGCTCGTGTGTATGTTATTCTCATGATATCAGAGCTGATGTTTATCTGTTTCAACACCACCGTCAACAGAACCGTTGTAGGGTATAACAAGGCATCCACCTAAATCAACCCATAATGTGAAAAAAAAAATTCATAAATCAACGGTTTCTATTCGTTGGCAGTAACACAGATGGTAGACATACTTTTTTTTAATGCGGGTTGAAACAAAAGCAAGACCCCCCTTCCCCCAACCCCCCACCCCCTCAGCCTCTCATTTATCTCGAAATAAATCATACAGCCTCATGCAAACATTGTGCATTTTGCGGCAGCTTGCTGTTAGAGGAGGGCGGCCGCCCCTCCCCCTCCCACCGAGCATTTCCGTTCCAAGGCAACGCCTAAACTCAAACGAACTATCGTCTTAAGTGCGAGTTGTGAGGGGGTGGGGGGTAAAACACCTTTCGCTTACGTGACAACAACAACAACACAAATGGGAATCTCTTACGAAAAAAACAAACAAAAAGAAAAAACTGGAAGGTAAAATTAAGGTTTGGTTTAGAGTTATGACAGGAAACCGTCAATGTGACTTTTATATCTGTCACCGTTAATAAATAGGTACTGCAAACAAACAACGCCCGAAGCGTGTCAAATTAACGATTTCATCTCTCTCTCTCTCTCTCTCTCTCTCTCTCTCTCTGTCTCTCTCGTCTCTCTCACTCTCATGATAGCCAATTCCACGAAAAAATAGTGTTTACACCAGCATCGTAAATATTGCGATACTTGTACACACGATCCAATAATACAGTGCACACTTATAAAATGACCAACTGGGTCAGCATTCATTATTCCCCAATTACAAGGGAGGGGGTTTCAACACCTGGGTTATGGGACCTATATATGGTCCCCCTCCCATTCCGCCCCCACCCTCCCCTATATCATTTGTTTTCACGTAGACAGCTTCCGGTGCGCGAATGCAATATCTAAATAGGGGCATTAACTGGGGCGTGACGAGATTCATCAATGGAGGGGAAATCACTCACGTCCTTAATAGATGGAGCGATGTCTACGGCGAGGGAGTCCCTTCCCCCCTCCATCCCGGGAACTTTAAAAGCCCCCCCCCCACCCCCCAGAAGAGAATATCTGTTTAAGTAGGGGGGGGGGCAAATATTTTGCGATCGCCAAGTCCAATAACTCCCCCCCCCAAAAGTAGTTAGCGACCAGCAGGCCAACACTGCCGACCACCGGTTAGCGAACTTTGGCTCATGCGACATTCTGGTTGCGGTAAAATTTGTATATCTCTATACTTATAAGACGCATTTGTTGTCTGTCTGTCTGTCTGTCTGTTCCCTTATAACTCAAGATCCAGACAACCAAATAATGTGAAATTTGGTACACGTACACATAATTACATGGGGAAGGTTATAGGACATGTTTCGTTTCACCTCGATGGGTAGTTTAATTGTAATAAATTATTTTTATTTTAGTATTTTACTATATTAAAAGTAATCTTGACGGCGCCATAAATAAAACTCTTCTTTGACGTCATTTCCTGATGATACATTTTTAAAAGAGTGGTAACTTCCGGAAACTCCAATTGTAAACATGGTGAAATCAATAGTCATATCTATTTACTTATCGTTTTATGTATTTCAGAAGATTAAAAGGTGCACTTTAATAAACCGAAATACGTTAATTAAAATGTTTCTGTGACATTAATAACATTATTAATACAATCTCAATGGGTAGTTTAATTGTTATTAATTATTTTAGTATTGTACTATATTAAAGTATTCACGGTACGGGATCGCCTTCCCTATAAATAAAAATCCTCTGTGACGTCATTTTCCGATGATGAACTTGCGCGCGGGTGCTTTAAATGTTATTGCATTCAAATTGTATCAATGCACAGGGAATTCCCTGTGCTCGCGCACCAAGTGAATGTGTAATTGATCGGACGGAAAAGAAAGGGTTAGGGACGGGAAAAAAAATAAAATATTGTTGTTGTTTTTTTTTCATGCTGCAAGTATCCGGCTTTGCCCGGGATTAAAATAAGGTTTTCTGTTTATTTAAGAAGCGTAATTTGACGTTTAATTGTACAGAGAGAGGGAGGAGGGAGAGAGATAAAGAGAGAGGGGGGCAGGGAGGGAGAGGGAAGGAGGGGCAGGGAAAGGGGGAAAGAAGAAGGGAGGGAAAGGGAGGGAGGGAGAGAGGTGGTAGGGATGGAGATAAAGGGGGAGGGAGAGGGAGGGTTGGAGAGAGAGGGAGGGAGAGAGGGAGAGAGAAAGGGAGGGAAGGAAAGAGAACGGAAGGGAGGGAGAGCGGGAGTAGGGAGAGAGATAGAGGGAAGGGAGGGAGAGAGAGAGGGAGGGAGAGAGATAAATAAAGAGGGATGGAGAGAGATAAAGAGAGAGGGGGCAGGGAGGGAGAGAGAAGAAATGAGGGAGGGAGGGAGAGAGGAAGAGGGGGAGAGAGGGAGACGGGAGAGCGTGGGAGGGAGAAAGGAGGGAGGGAAAGAGGGGGTATGGAGGGAAGGGGAGGGAAGGAGAGAGGAAGACAGAGGATGGGAGAAATGGGAGGGAGTGAGAGATAAAGAGAGAGGGGGCAGGGAGGGAGAGAGGGGGAGGAGGAAGGTGGAGAGAGGGGGCACGAGGGTGAGAGAAGGAGGGAGGGAGATAGGGAGAGAGGTAAAGAGAAAGGGAGAGAGGGGGAGGGAGGGGGAGGGAGAGAGAGAGGAAGGGAGAGAGGGGAGTTGGAAGAAAACAAAAGGTAAACAGAAAACCTTATTTTAAACCCGGGCAAAGCCGGGTACTTGCAACTAGTTTATAATATAAAATCACACATAATAACATTACGTAGGCCGACAATACTAAACTTTCGTTGGCTTGGTTGTAATTAATATATGTGCGCGGGCTTAGCTTTCTAAGAATTAAAAATGACTTGTGAGTACTTGAATAGCCAACGTAATACAATTATTTAAACAGCGAGTAAACGAGTGAGCAGATAGATATAGCCATCACTTGGGTGTCAAATGTCTCCATGACATACACTGACAGACATGCACGTTCAGTGATTGGATAAGACCGCATTCTACAAGCACAAAGACAACAACACAATCATCTCGCACGTCTTCGTTACCATTGACAACAAAAACATGTTGGGGAAGGGCGGGGGAGGGGGGGGGTTACAATACGAAAACATACAAAAGTAAACACGGAAATTCTGCAAAGGAAGAAATTTAACTCTCATGGAAACTAAATTGGCTGTTGACATGAGATTGTGTAGCTTGATATGTGTGTGTGCGGGAAATGGTTCCGTCTGGATATGTCAGCGTCATTATTGTGTCTCACGTTTGGATAACAATATAGGAAATATGAATCTTTTAACGGCAGTGATGAAGTATTTATCAATTGGAAAAAAAACTATTACGTAACGTAGAGAAAGAGATGGGGAGAGAGAGAGAGAGAGAGAGAGAGAGAGAGAGAGAGAGAGAGAGAGAGAGAGAGAGAGAAAGAAGAAGAAGAAGAAAAGATGTCAATATGAATAATAATACATTTCTAAGAACGAATTGACTTCAAACGATTGACTTTTCATGTAAACTTTGTTGGTTGAGCACTTGTATACATTTCTCTCTCTCTCTCTCTCTCTCTCTCTCTCTCTCTCTCTCTCTTTCTCTCTCTCTCTCTCTTTCACTCTCTCTCTTTCTCTCTCTCTTTCTCTCTTTCTCTCTCTCTCTCTCTCTCTCTCTCACCGATCGGACAATGCTCAGTGAAGGTAATAGGGCAATTCGTGCCTGCTCAACGTCTCCAGAGACCCCGGTGCACTAATAACATACACTGTACTATCCACAAAATTATGCTAGAATGTCATTTATTGCGTTGTAATGTTGTCATCTTATCTCAATGTTCAAATAAAAGTCATTTTGTGTTTTAAAAAAAACACATTAAAATGTATGTATACAGCATGAGTGTCAATGTTATAAACGTGTTTATATGCAGCGCAGCTGCAAGTTAATGTCAGGGGCTCTGTTGGACAGCCCACAGATGTCAGTGACACTATTGCACAACTGATGTCAAGGGCCCTATTGATCCACATATAGTAGAGACCCCATGGGCCACCAATTTCAGGAGCTATATTGGGCCACAAATGTCAGCGGCCTTTTTTGGCCACAGATATCAGAAGCCCTATTAGGCAACAGATTGCAGGGGCCCTATGAGTCACAAATTCCAGGGGACCTATGAGTCACATAGTCCAGGGGCCCTATGAGTCACAAATTCCAGGGGACCTATGAGTCACATATTCCAGGGGCCCTATGAGTCACAAATTCCAGGGGCCCTATGAGTCACAAATTCCAGGGGCCCTATGAGTCACATTTTCCAGGGGCCCTAGATTTTCTTGCAGCGGCTCTGAGGTATGTGTGTGTGGATGTAATTAGTGGATTGGTCATGTAATGTCCACTCACCGGCCACGAAAAAGAAAAGGGCAGCGTCAAGGTATCCTCTATTTTCTCCTCCCAGCCTTCCTGCAGAGGCAGTTGGAACTGTGTCCGGTTCTGTCCAAGCGTGCACTCGACCCTCCTGGGCAGGGGCAGCTGATGGTGTGACAGACAGGCGGTGATGACCAAAGTACCGACACCGCAGTCAGGCGTAGCGTGCAGGGTGGCCCTGGCCTGGGAGATGTCTTGTACGTTCAGCGACAGCAGTTTGATTTGGAAATATCCCAGCTGAGTGACCTGAAGGAGACAAAATGACCCGATTTTTTCCAAACGTTTTGTTAACTCAAAATTTCTGCTTATTTATTTATTTGGGAACACATTTTTTTGTTATTGGTTTTGGAGGCAATTTTTGATGATAGATCAGAGTTGGATTTTTTACAGCTGTCTTCTTTTTTAATTCCTTGTTTTGACTTTCATCAAGTCTTCGTGAAAATATTTCAAAGAAAATACAGGGATTTAGAAAAGAAACTAAACCAATGTCAAATCAATCGGAGGGTGGTGCAAAAATACTGGTTGGACCCCGGAGGGCGGCGTATGGGCTTAACGCAGCACCGCTGGTGATAGCCCTGATTGTATTTACACCTACAAACGTGTGGGGGGGGGCCTCACTTACCGCAAGTGTGGATTCGAACGCAGGGCATGCAGCGAGGATGAAGAGGGTGAGCCAGATGTGCTGAGGGTCGGACGCTCTGTCGTGCATCTCTGGGGTGTCATCCGCCGTCCGTGACTCTTGCCATCATCATCATCATGTGGGGGGGGGGGGTAGGGAGAAGGGGCGATGAATCTCACATTGATTCACCCGGTGGTCGTCCACCCTTGTCAGCGGATGTGACCCGTGTGCTGGTCAAGTTGCGATGGAAAGAAGTGTTTAGGACTGAGTGCCCGAGGGTGGGGGTGGTGGTGGCGGTGGGGATTGGACTATTAATCAATTTTTTTTTTTTAGTTTTGAGAAAAATTTTCAGTCATTGTTGATTCCGCCTGTGGAAAATAAAAATAGAAAAATTGATAAATTTACAAATACATTTTTTAAAAAAGTAAATAAGTTCTTAAATAACTCTTTTTTTCCCCCTCTGACTCAAAAAATCATGTGCGTTGTGTGTGTGGGGGGGGGAGGGGAGGGTGTGACCACCTTCCGCTCACGTAACAATAACAACAATACAACTGGAAATCTCTTACGAAAACAAAGTGTTTGGTTTAACATAATGAGTTTGTAAATGAAACCGTCAATGTGAATAGCGTTGTGTGACTTATATATCTATCACCGTTATTAAATGTGTAATGACGTAATTATTTTAAATTTAACAAGAAAGAACTGAAAGTCACTCAGCCCCGTAGCGTGAAAATTCTACAGCAGGGGCCAGGCCAACAGCGGGGAGGGGCATGAAAAAATTGTTAGTAAGTAGAGAAAACAGGCAGAGTGAGGGGGCAGACAAAACGCAATGGGGGCCCGGCCCCTCAGGCCCCTCCACATGCTACCGGCCCGTAGTCACTTCTGATTAAATATTAAAAAGCAAAATAGATTTCAATTGATTTGAAGATTAAATTTAGTTTCAAGTTGTTTTATTTACGAAATGTATGTTAGACTGTGATTTTGTATTACATACCAAAGCTATAGGCTTTAGAAAGAAGAGAAGATTAAAAACCGGAAATTACGCTTATATTTAATGGCATACTTTAGAAATAATTTCAGTTTCATAATAAACCCTCGGTGATTGGCTACACGGTACAAGGCGATTAGACCAATGGGAACTAAGATTTCTTTTTTCAAATGTGTGAGGAGTTTTTAAAAAAAAACAACAACACAGAAACTAAATTTTTAATGATATGAACAAAAGCGGACACAGACCTCCATCAATGCGGCTCCCCAGCCACCTCTATCATTAAAGACTTTACCACCCACATATTAACTCGTGAAACATAATCCAATTTAAACGGAGCCAATAGAAAAAGCAAAAATGAATGATAGCACACCAATATATTAAAAAAAAACATATAACAAACTTGAGCGCTTTTTAAAAGAAAGATTAGCTAGCAATTTAAAAAAAAAACCCGAAACAAAAACTTCTGTATATCGTCTAGACCGTTTGTATACGTAAACACACAGGAATAGCTCATGTGGATTTCTTTGTTAATGTTGTCCAGTTTAGCGGCCTAAGTAAGGGGAGGGGATAATGAAGGGTAATCAGGTGCAAATAATAAAGTTTAAAGGGGAGCTGGATTGGGGGGGGGGGAGGCAGGAGGAGGAAAAGTAAACAACTTTACTTATTTGAAATTTAACGATTACTTTTCTCTGTCACTCATCAGAGAAACGAAATTTATTGATAAATCATTTATTGTATAAATGTGTTACTAAGTAATCGCTGTAAAAGTTCATCAAAATTCATTGACGTAATTTAATAATTATTTTCATTAAAAAAATAATTAAAATGTCAGTCCTCGATTAATATAAGGAAATGTTACTTTATTACAAACATTTTGAGTTATATTATAAACGTACAATGTTAAATATGATTTTTATTATTATTATATATATTATTATCAATATTGTTATCAATATTATTATCAATATTATTATTAATAAATATTATTATC
This sequence comes from Bulinus truncatus, assembly GCA_021962125.1. Classification (NCBI taxonomy): domain Eukaryota; kingdom Metazoa; phylum Mollusca; class Gastropoda; family Planorbidae; genus Bulinus; species Bulinus truncatus. Next base: position 7,895,805 of record JAGDYQ010000022.1, read on the forward strand.
AATATTATTATTAATAAATATTATTATCAATATTATTATGATTATTATTATCAATATTGTTATCAATATTATTATCAATATTATTATTAATAGAAGTATCAATATTATTATCAATATTATGTCTGGTAAAATTTGCTGTAGAATATATTTGCTTTAACCTTTAACCCTTTTTGACATAGTTTTTTTTTTCTACGAAACTAATCCTGTATTTCATAAACAGTTCATTAAAATAAAACACTGAATACTTAATAATTAGAATACACTTAAAAACATAAAATCCTAAGAGACGGAAATTACATTCAATAAGTTAAGAAAGTAAGTCTAGCCAAAAATAAATAAATAATAATAATAAATATATAAACAAGTATTAAAACGTATTTACAAAAATTTCAGCTCAATTTGAAATAATAACAGGCACAAAAACAAAAAAACCCCTTCAGTTTGAGACTTCATTCGTTAATTTCCTAAGTCGGCCAAAATTATCCACTTGTCACTTGGAGTGAGAAGAAATGCTTCACACAACACACGCATCTATTTACATGAATATGTATGTATGTATAAATTTATATATAGGTGCCGTATACTCTCCAACGCGAAATGTTTTGAAAAGAAAACAAGCCACACACACACACACACACACACACACACACACACACACACACATACATAATAAAAACCCACCAGAGCGCGGTGTGCAGTCGTGAGGGGTTAAATAAAAAAAAAGAGAAACAGCCTACGAACCCACGGCGCGCAGCCTCGCTTCAAGCTCAGCCTTCAATCCCTCTACCACACTATCCCTTCCACCTCCACCTCTCCTTGCTGTTGCTTGGCCGTTAATGAGCGGAGCAGGGGATGACCAATCTACGAGTTGCAGGCTCTCAAACCACCCACCCCACCCACCACCTCTCCTTCCCCACGGCTTTGCAGTTATCTTACGCTGTGGGGGCTAGGTGGTGGCAGCGGCGTTAGTTAGTATGTAGGTAGATAGGTAGGTATGAGCTTAGGTAGGAAGCTATGTGATTAGGTAGGTGGGTATTTACTTAAGTATGTAGGTATAAGCTACGCTAGGTAGGTATGTACTAAGGTAGGTATGTACTTAGATAAGTATGTACTTAGATAGGTATGTACTAAGGTAGGTATGTACTAAGGTAGGTATGTACTTAGATAGGTATGTACTTGGATAGGTATGCACTTAGGTAGGTATGTACTTAGGTAGGTATTACTAAGGTAGGTATGTACTTAGATAGGTATGTACTAAGGTAGGTATGTACTTAGGTAGGTATGTACTTAGGTAGTATGTACTTAGATAGGTATGTACTTAGGTAGGTATGTACTTAGGTAGGTATGTACTTAGGTAGGTATGTATTTAGGTAGGTATGTACTTAGGTAGGTTGCTCCCAAGCAGGTAGGTATTTAATTAGGTAGGAAGATATGTATATACATGGGTATAAATGCACTTAGGTAGGTAGTTAGGTATATATATAGCCTGCCCACTGACCAGTGTGATTAACTGTGATGTCATTTCTATATTGTCACTATTGTCTTGTCTGCAGTAGTCATTGATGGTTAGTCAATGTGGTATAAAGGCCAAAATATTGTGAGAACATAAACCGGTAGTTTGGACAGTTCCATTTTAAAAATGACTTTAAATAGTTTTTGACTTACTGATACATGGAAATACTATTATAACAACTAATAAATACACACATTTATATATATATATATATATATATATATATATATATATATATAGTATATATAAGTATATGGATAGATAAATAGATATAATGTTACAGCAACGGTAAGATAGATTCGAAGATACATATATATATAATATTAATATGTATATATATATATATATTGTGATAGAAACAGATAGATCGATCGATCGATAGATAGATAGATAGATAGATAGATAGATAGATAGATAGATAGATAGATAGATAGATAGATAGATAGATAGATAGATAGATAGATAGATAGATAGATAGATAGATAGATAGATAGATAGATAGATAGATAGATAGATTGATTGATTGATTGATTGATTGATATGTGTAGGTTTAAAGATGTACATATATAATGTGAAAGAAATAGATTAGACAGATAGATATCAAGATAGATAGATACAAAGATAGATATATATATTGTAATACACATATACATAAATACATGCATACTTAAATTAATACATACATACATACATATATATATATATTTCACACTTTAGCGTCACTCTTGTCTTCACAGTTTTAACACAACCCCCATGAGTGGTACACCTGTGGCCTTTGCTCTGAAATACCGTAAAGTCACAGCATTCTGTGTCAGGCACTGACGTAACGACCTACTTAAAGTGGTTCCTGGACTGACAGGTTCCAGACTTTACTCTTCCGCCCTTTACCCCCTCCCTCCCTCCCCCCCCCCCCCGCCCAACTAGGAAAGTCGCCGCTGTAGTCTGTTTACAAACTCCATCACCATGGTGACAACCATCATAAACAAGAAACCATCATTACCAGCAGTCATCGCCTATTCCCCCCTCCCCCTCCTTTTTACCTTGATCCATACCCCGACCTCCCACCCCACCCAACCCATCTCCACTCCCCATCTCCAACCCTCCAGCCACGACTATCACTTCCACCAAACAACAACCTGCTCTTTGTCACGATTCACCAGGGGGGCAGGGGCGGAGAAGGATGAGTAGGTGCTGCTTACAATGAATGGAACCCGTTGTTGTATCCAGAACTAACCGGTCGCTTTGATTCCCTCGCCCTGGTGTATGGACTCTCGAAACCTCTTTCTTTGATATCTGGACTCTCGGAGGAATTCGCAAGTTACTCGGATCTAATAAATCAAACATCGATACGTGATTCACGATAAATGTAATCGTCTCCATACTATCGGTAGGTATCGATATATATGATACATGATAGACTTATGGGCATTAACTATCTTTGCAGGTATCGATACGTGATAAATGATAGACTTTTGGTCATCGATGATCTTTGCAGGTATCGATATATGAGACGCGATAGACATATTCTCAACGATACTCTACACTAGATAAGTATATTTCGTTTACGTTATGTACTCCAGACTCAATAATATTATTAGAGTGTATCAATATTTTATATCCGGCAGATATGATAGACTTTTGGTCATCGATGATCTTTGCAGGTATCGATATATGAGACGCGATAGACATATTCTCAACGATACTCTACACCAGATAAGTATATTTCGTTTACGTTATGTACGCCAGACTCAATAACATTACTAGAGCGTATCGATATTTTATATCCGACAGACTTATAAATATCGATACCAACTCCCTGCAGTGAGCAATATTACAGATCCCGACAGTAGATGCTAATCGATGTAAACAGCTCTAAGACTCGATCACCAAGCCACTAAGACAGATGTATTAAAGAAATGTTTATCGCTTACACTAGCACCATGAGGCGATATCTATAAAGATTTTTAAAAAAGTGAACTCTGATAGAAGGGAAATAATCCGTAGTTTGAAAGGGAGGTAATAAATGAATAGCTTCTTCCATGAAATGACTGAATTTTAAGATTTTATTTTTTTTTTTTTCATTTAATAATATAAATACTGATGCTATTTTACCACAAATAAAAATTGTTATAGATAACGACATAAATATGCAAATCCTAGGTACCCCATAAAAAAACAACATTTACAATCATATTACGGCATATTAATTCACTTTAAAGGATGATCAAACAACACAATGACTACTTCGTGTCGACAATGTCGATTGATTAGAACAAAGATTTCTTGATCCATTACCCCTAAAAGCTTGACTTACTCAGTACGAAACCCCCCCCCCCGCGCCACCTACACACACATTTACACTTGCTCCATGTGTAAATCAACTGTTTCTCCTTTGGTTCACTAGTTTCGTGACGGGGGGAAAAATCCCATCTTACGCACTACGTATATATTAATTGTACGTACTCAAACGTGAAGTAACCGACATAAATGAAAGTTTCAACATTGGTTCAGAGAGTACTCCCCCCCCCTCACTGCTCAAGTATTAAGACACACACGGAGTTGGCTATCGTGAGTTAACAGAGGTGACTCAGCCAGCCGTGTAGATTTAAGGTTCGAGTCCAGGCTACATCAGGTCCAAGTGGCGTAGCCAATAATATTTTAGGGGTGGGGGGGGGAGCTTCTAATTGTTGGGAAGTGGGAGGCTGAAATTCCAGGAAGAAGGGGTGGTGGTGGTGGTGGTGGTGGGGGGGGGGGGCGGGCAGGCACGCGCTCCCGCGACTCGATTCCTAGAACTACATCTATGTTTTCTGGACCTGATTCTAGTGAAAGGGCGTAAATAGGTAACAAAGGGTAACTAGTCGTAGGGGGGGGGGTGGAGCGGGGCGGTGATCGAAAATGGCACCACCTGGTGAGTAATGTTCTATTTTTAGATCGGTTATCGAGACGCTTCCTCCGCTACTAACAAAGTGTGTGACGCCCCTGACACCTATAAACCACTAATGGAACTTTTTTTTTTTCAATGTTGTCCTTCTTTCACCCGTACCAAAAGGCAATGATGGTGCAATGACCATAGAGGCACCTCGGGGGATAAAGCGGGCGGCCGACCTGAAATATATCCTTTTGGTCATATATCACCGGAGATCGAACCCCAGACCCTCAGATCGACGGTCGAACCCAATTACCACCCGACCATCCATCCTCTACGATACGATGAGTAGAAGATGGCACTTTTATTATTCAGACCAGTCCTAACTAGCAAGTCAAGTGTTGTGTACACAATCGAAAGATGTGACACACCCACACATACAGATACGTTCTTCGTAGTTTGACGGTTTACTGAGACCAGTCCTAACTAGCAAGTCAAGTGTTGTATACAGAATCGAAAGATGTGACACCACTCACAGATACGTTCTTCTTAGTTTGACGGTTTTTGTTTTTATTTTATATTTTTTTTTTTAAAAAAGAGGTTCACTTTTACCTTTTTTTAATTTTACATACTTTTTGTTTTTTCTATAAGCATCCATTCCCCAGATTACAATCAAACAAATTGCCCATTGTATACTTTCGTATAGATAAGAACAGTAACGGGGGGTGAGGAATTGAGCAGAATGAGGGGGGGGGGGGCGAAGGGTAAGTATGTGACATTACGCTTGTTTACCTCATGTCATTTCGACCTGTTACATGGATCACTCGCATCTAATGTCAACAATGACGCAATTCTCCTGTGGCGGATACGGGGGGGGGGGAATAGGGGAGGGAGATGGGGGAAGGGGATGTTAAGTTTCACCCTAACCACACAAACTTATAAAAACGAAAAATTAAAAAAAAAAAATTAAAATGCGCATTGCAAAATATAAAACGTGTTTCTCATCCATATGTTTTTTCTTTGTTTTTGTTGTTGCGAAATTTTAAAGAAGTTGCTTTCACCGTTTTCAATCAAAATATTTTCATTTGATTTCTGTCTTTAATCCGGAAGCAGGGGGCACAAATTGAAAATAAACTTGGTTAACATTTATGTTTCTATTAATCATTTGTGTATTTCACAACATCTTCAACAGAACAAAAAAATATTTGGCGTGGAAAAGACTTTATGTTGTTAGTTTTAAAACCGTAAAAATTTGAATTTTGTTTACTTTGTATTAATAAATGATAATGTTCACACTAAGTAAATATTTGATTTTTTTTCAAATGTCGATGTTTACATTATCATAAACCACCTGTTTACAAGGTAAACAAATTATTTACATGACAATCAGCCGATAATACAATATACTCCATGTAGAACTTTGCTTTCAATATCGATTGTTTTTTGAACCGTGTTACAAATTTGGCTTATTTAGCTGAAAATCAAAAAATACTTTTTCTGAAAATAAAATAATGCTGACTAAGATCTTTAGCACAATTTTCACAGAACAAATACTTTATTTTTTACAGAACAATGACTTTATTTTTTACACAACAATGACTTTATTTTTACAAACGACTCCATAAAATACCCTCATTTACATTCAACATTCTTGCAAATTTATACAATATACTTATATTTACTTTAAGATTCAAACCACATTTGAGAATATGACAATTCAGTAATGGCGCAGTTTGGTATAATTATAAGTCAAGTTGTAGTTTATATTTTATAAAAAGATGTTGCAAGTAAAGAAATTGAAACAGCATGCACCAACACTTACTTTAGTATTCCAGTCAACTTTTTAAATTCTATATATCAGGGAAGTTATATATATATATATATATATATATGGTTACCACCGGTTAGGTATCACTGTATAGTTACCACCGGTTAGGTATCACTGTATAGTTACCACCGGTTAGGTATCACTGTATAGTTACCACCGGCTAGGTATCACTGAATAGTTACCTCCGGATAGGTATCACTGTATAGTTACCACCGGTTAGGTATTAATGTACAGTTACCACCGGTTAGGTATCACTGTATAGTTACCACCGGTTAGGTATCACTGTATAGTTACCACCGGTTAGGTATCAATGTATAGTTACCACCGGTTAGGTATCACTGTACCATCGGTTACGTATTACTAATATTGAAAAATAAAAACATAAAAAAAAAACTAAACAACAACAATTTTTAGTTTTGAAATTTTTTTATTTTTTTTCAAATTGAAACTGTATCAGTTTATTAGGAACAGGTCTGGCTTCATTCGGTTTTTTTAAAGGTGATTTTGTTGCGCTGCAGTCTGTAATCAGCTTGCAGGTACAAGCCAGTCCAGTCACCTACCTGTGGGTTACTTTGTGTATTCACAAGCCACTTAACTCTTGTACATGATAGGGGGGGAATGAATAACAGATTCACAACAATGAAACAAATAGTGAGTAGTATGTAGGATAAAGATGTGCTCACACCATCGTTACGGGGATTTTAATTATAGTCTCTTGCTCATTACTCACAAATCTCAAGATAGGTGTCTAATAACTAGAGCACGTCTGTCCTCAACCAGCAGACTGGTTCCATTCTGACAGTAATTTCCACTTTTTATATTTCCAAGGACTGAAAAAAAATTACCGTTATGTTAGCAAATATCGCAATCTGTCTGTAAAAAAAGGCCATTTATTTTTTTTCTCTTTACATCAAGTAATTTATTTTTGATTTAACATCAATTATCGATATTTGATCATTTCTATCGTTTATCGCAATGACCATAATACTCGTGGGTGAAATGACGCTAGACCTTTAGCAAAGCTGTTTGAAAAAAATGTCATTTTTTTTCCTTTAATCAAGTAGGTGTACTCTTTCATTGTTACTGTGGGAAAATGTAACAGTTGAAAAAATGTAGCAGTTGAAAAAATGTAGCAGTTGAAGAAATGTAACAGTTGAAAAAATGTAACAGTTGAAAAAATGTAGCAGTTGAAAAAATGTAGCAGTTGAAGAAATGTAACAGTTGAAAAAATGTAACAGTTGAAAAAATGTAGCAGTTGAACAAATGTAACAGTTGAAAAAATGTAACAGTTGAAAAAACGTAACATTTGAAAAAATGTAACAGTTGAAAAAACGTAACATTTGAAAAAATGTAACAGTTGAACAAAATGTAGTAGTTGAACAAAATGTAACAGTTGAACAAAATGTAGCAGTTGAACAAAATGTAACAGTTGAACAAAATGTAACAGTTGAACAAAAAATGATGAAGATGTTTAACAAAAAGGGGGGATAATGACTAAAATTAGATTCCCGGAAACTGAAAAGATTTCCATTACATAAAGACAGTTTTTTAAAACCGACGTTACAGACACAAAAGTCTGGGATGAAAAGTAAACTTTATTTAACGACAGACTAAACATTGGAAATGTGCTGAGAAATACGTTTGTATTTACGTGTGGATGCATTATGACGAGGGAGTGGGAAAGAAGGAATGAATGCAGACATGGCGTCCAGATGAGGCTGATGGCTTGCAGATTCAAAGACAGGATGATGGACAGACGGCTTCAGAGGATGGCCTGGTGCACCCATCCAGGTACATATTATGGATAAGATGTTTATCCGTTGTTTCTGTACCGTAGAGGTTGATTCTGTTCCGTAGAGGCTGATGTTGTACCGTAGAAGTTGATTCTGTACCGTAGAAGTTGATTCTGTACCGTAGAAGCTTCGAACTGGAGCAGCTAATGGCGTACTGGAGCAGCTGATGACGTACTGAAGCAGCTGACCGTTATGACTGTATTAGAGCAACCCTCACCCCTCTCTTATGACATACCGCTGTGTCTCAGTGGAGACAACCAAATCCTACTAATAAAGTGCTTTAATCTTGGCGTCCGTCCGTCCGTGCGTGAAGAAAGGGTAAGCCGTCGCTTTATATAATCTATTACGTCATTTCCCGATGGTACTTTTTTTTTATTTTCCTACTAATAAAGTGCTATTCTTGGCGTGCGACGTGGAGAATGGAATGTCGCTATAAATAATTCTGCACTTTGGGATATCCTCCATGACGTTATTTCCCGGTGGTACAATTTTTTATGAATTTAAATTTTTACTATTTGTAAAAAAAAAACACGACAAGTAATCAGCCAGTTGTAAAAATTACTTTGCTAACTATATGCTTCTGGTCTTGCTGCCGGTTAGCGTGTAGTTTTTTAACCGATTATTCTCATATTAAACATTTTATTGAGATCAAACCTTTAGTAGCGAATGCAACGGGCAACTACTAGTAGTAGGCTACATAAGTCCACCATATTTGAATTATTGTTTTCATTTAGATTATCATCGCAAATCATGCGCCTGTAAACTTTGTGTGATTTCTTTTTTTATTTTGAAAATTAAAAACAAGAAATAAACTTCAAAATGATTGGGTAAGGGGGGGTTAGTTTGACCTACTTTATTGTAAAATTCATCAGAAATATGTTTTTTCTCTAGAACCAGAGATCAGTTGATAATTTATTATATATATATTGAAATTCGTAAACTTGTAACTAATGCAAATTCGAAACACCAAATGATTATTATTTATTGAAAACATTCTGTTTGCTGATAGCGTTCTACTTCGGTATATCTATGGCAATGTCCGGTGTTGATGATAAATGTACAAATCATCAATAATATGTGATAAAACTTGTTTTCTAAACAAAATATACGTCAGATTTATTGAAAGGAAATAGATACATTGTGAATGCGTTAGAAACTACAGTCGAACAGAAAATAGCCTTCACCACGGAACTTCATTGGTTTTATTTTAAAAATATGCATGCTTAGAATGTTTCACAACAAACTGCACGAGGATTTTCAAGGCCGTTCTCTGACAAGTTAAAAGCATGTTGAGTAGAGATTTTGAAAACATGGGCGTGTTAAGGAACACTCACGTAATTAGTCTCCCTCCCCCCACAACCACACATACTGCAAACTTCCACACGACTAACATCACCACACACACACGCACACACACACATCTTCCATCAGACTTTATTTTTCTAATGGTGTTGATTTATATTTAACGATACACGATTATATTTCTAAATCAAGCATAGGCAAACTGTGTCCGGACGGCTAGCCCTACTATATCCGGCCGGCCCTACCAGCTGTTTGAAACGACAAGAACGCCACCACCCCATCAATATAAATGCAACTTATGTCATTGACGCTGACATCTATCACGCTGACATCAATCACGCTGACATCAATCACGCTGACACCAATGAAGCTGGCATCAATCACGCTGACATCAATCACGCTGACATCAATCACGCAGACCTCATTGACGCTGAAATAAATCACGCTGACATCTATCACGCTGACATCAATCACGCTGACCTTATTGACGCTGACCTTATTGACGCTGACATCAATCACGCTGACCTCATTGACGCTGACATCAATCACGCTGACATCTATCACGCTGACCTCATTGACGCTGACATCAATCACGCTGACCTCATTGACGCTGACATAAATGATGCTTACATCAATCACGTTCTAAATTTCATTTATCTGCTCTTTGATGCGGACGCCCAATGTAGAGACTCAAAGCTTTTGCCCACCCAAAACGTTTCTCTCTCTCTCTCTATATATATATATATACTTAAATATATAACATTTGGTTATTAGGTATATATACACATTTCATCTCTGACCATCAGGTGACCATATCAAAGCATGATAAAAGACTAAAGCATGAGAAGTACACCTGTATTCTAATCATTACCTGGAGCTGTTTCATAGCATGCCTGGTGTAGTACGTCTTTCACCACCATCTATTAATAAATGAAAAGAGAGAAGGACAGACAGAATGAAAGATTGTCGCTAGAAATACATCTTCTCCTTATGAGTCCTTGACTATTCTTTTTTTTTTTTGTTCGTGTAAACTGTGACCCCCCTCCCACCCCTTCCATTAATTAATCATAGAGATAATTTGTATCCGGGGATAATTTGTAACCAGGGATATTTTGTATCCAGGGGTAATTTGTATCCAGAAATAATTTGTATCCGGGGATAATTTGTAACCAGGGATATTTTGTATCCAGGGATAATTTGTATCCAGGGATAATTTGTATCCGGGGATAATTTATAACCAGGGATATTTTGTATCCAGGGGTAATTGTATCCAGAAATAATTTGTATCCGGGGATATTTTGTATCCAGGGTTAATTTGTGTCCAGAAATAATTTGTATCCAAGGATAATTTGTATCCAGGGATTCAAGGGATTATTTGTATCCAGTGATAATTTATATCCAGGGATAGTGTGTATCCAGGTCTAGAAACATTACAAGTGATCTAGGTGTTAAGGAAATGTTATCGATATAATATAAGTAGATTTATTTCTTGCACTTTGATGTAATAAAACTTGATTGCTTTCCATTAGTAATATTAATTATAGATTTTCTCAGTATCCTTCTGGATAATTATTTAGAAATGTTAAGTTTGAAATCTCCGCACCAAAGATTGTAACCTTGACATTAAATTAATGGCAGAACTTCAGTCACGTGCAGTATCTACATATGAAATGTTTCACATGGCTTGCATTGGGTCATTACCTTCCAAATACATCTTTCATATGATCACAGATTATAATACTCTGTCTATCAGTTTACCTTCCAAACGTGTCGTATAATCATACATGAGTGATATAACATGCCAGGTAAGTCACGGAACATCTTTATAGTCTAGAGATGAGGATGGCTTTTGGCCACACACGGTTTAACTGTATACAGAAGATATCGATGGGATATCAGTGAGAGAGCAATGTGATATTAATGGGATAGTAATATATATATATATATATAGTGCTGCCCCAACGAAGTACGTAATTGACCAGGTCATACCCTGCTACTGGAATCTCCTTATCTTCTGTCGACTATAAGTGAAGACTATCTGAAAGTCTATCTGAAGGACTATCTGAAAGTCCAGAAATAATTGATTCTCTCTCTCTTTCTCTCTCTCTCTCTCTTTTTCTCTCTCTCTCTCTATTTATATATATATTTCTAATACACACCTATCTTCCTGTTGTTCATAAGTTTTACAATGTTTACTTAAAGCATTGGGAAATGGATTCAGATCTTTAAAGGGGGGGGGGGTACCAAATTATAAGAAAATACCAGTGAAAACAAACAGCACGTGAAAAATTAGGAATCTTCGACCCCCCCTCCCACTCCCCCCACCTTTAACATTCGAAGCCCAGGGCTGGCGCCCGGTCTAAACGCAGTTAAATCCACCCGTGAAAGGCACCCGGAGAGCTTCAGCGTTCCTGGAAACTGCTTTACAAAGGGAACAAAAAATAAATGTGTAGACAAATACCGATAAAACCCATCAACAAACATCGGAAGTTTAAAATAAGATAATTTGATGACAGTTGACGCTTAGTGCCGCCGGGGGGGGGCGGTAGGGGAGCAAATGCCCAGGGGGCCGGCGAGTTTTAGTGGCCCAGACTGAGCTGGTCAATCAACTTTTGAAAATACTAGTTATCAAAGGCCCGGTACCCGGACCGGCGAGTAGGCACACAGTTGGAGTTGAAAATGGTGATATATATTTTAGCGCGTTAACAATCAGTCTATATCAGAGGTGTGCGGATCTTGAAATTTAGCGTCCGCGTCCGTCCGCGGATTTCTATCAATGATCCACGTCCGCGTCCGCAGAATCTTACAACATTGGTCCGCAGTCAGTCCGCATTGCTAAAATTTAGCTGTTTAAATGTCTTGAAATTTTTTATGGTAACGCTAAAGAAGATCCGCGTCAGTCCGCGAGTCCGCAACATAACCATACGAAGCATCCGCTGTCAGTCCGCTGATTCGGAAAAATCTGCGGATCTGCGTCCGCAAGCGGACGCGTCCGCTGTCCGCTCATCTCTGGTCTATATACTTGCAGTGGCCCCAAGGACATGAACAGATTATTGTAGCCAAAATACATTTGAAAATATGGACACCTAATAATACATCAAATAAAATTCATATGTTAAATAGTTCCTCCCAAAAAAAATAATCCTCACTATGGGTAGACATAAACAACAACTCTTAAAATCATATTCCTTCATAATATTTTAATGGACTCCTTTCCAAACAGTTATTCATTTAATGTTTTATGATGTTCAACATGGCGTATTTAAAAAAAAAAAAGAGAGACGTGAGTGAGTGCTTGTGTTAAGCAAAACGCTACATGTTTACCAGGTGGTTTATTTACTGTTTTACATTGTAGCATAGTACAATTAACTAAGAAAAATTGCCGACCCGGCAGTGCAGAACCTAGGAATTTACGGGCCCGGTGGCTTGGCCTCTTTGGGGGCTGCCCCTGCATTTTGGCATGAGATAATTTTTGACGCTTCTCAAGCTTGGTCCCGAGAAGAAAGAATCGTTGTGTAGCTTTAGCTGACCTTCAATTAAAAGCATAGTATTCCATCAATGCAGTTGAGGCCGCAGACGCAGAAAACATTAGGCCTCTTAAAAAAGAAAGACATATCAAAGCTTTCAACATTATAGTTCTGTGAAGCCAATGCCGAACCAAGGGATTTTAGGCATCTTCGGGAGCCACTACATTTTGACATGAGATAATGTACTTAATATTTAGTTTAAAAAATATTTTGGGGGCCCTCCTGAAACTGGGCCCCCTCCATACACCCTCTGTGTGAAGCCCCCATCATAAATGATTAGTTTGCATTGTAAACGTTGTGTACGGCGCTACTCAAAATCAACCCTTATTCATTTCATTCATGTGACGTAATAGTCAAAAAATAAAAAAAAGTGACGTATATAAGGTTAGTAATAAAGGGAAATAATTGTACATTAGAAATAGACATATTTTAGAAATAATAACAATTTAAACAATATAAATATTACATTATATTTAGCTATCCATAATTTTGGTTTAAAATTGAGATTGTGGAACATAACACAGAATATTAATTGAACGATTTCTGTAAATATTTCTTTTACGATCGCTTCTCATTTATTAACAAATTGAACACCATAGATTTATTACGTTACTGTGAGATATAGATAGGCCTTTGGAACCACTTTTGCTTAAATATTTGTTTCGGAGAGTATCACAGAATATTTTGGCATGATTTTGTGTTACTTCTCCTTAGATCGCTTCTTGCCCTTTGGTAATGATTGAGGCGGTCGAAAACAGTATCACATTGTGAATGCCATTTGGTATTCACGATCTTACCTGCCGTATGTTAGTGTACGGTGTTTTGTCACCTCGGCACTAAACATACGGCTGGTCCAATGTCAATTCTGGCAGCCATGTAGGAGACTTTTTACTCGGCTGGCCAGTTGGTAGCTGGATTATGCATGTCAAGAAGAAAACAGTAAATGTTTCTGCCATCTTTGAATTGTCTATGCCGCCATCTTGGATGAATTGTTTATGCCGCCATGTTGGATGACAGACGGAAGTCGCGATGACAGACGGAAGTAGCGATGATAGACGGAAGTCGCGATGACAGACGGAAGTAGCGATGACAGACGGAAACCGGAACATCAACTTTTGAAAATATTAGTATCAGCACGGGGGCCCGAAATTTCTGTCGTTGGGCTTGTTTACACCTAGTAAATGCAGTAAATATTTTTGTTGTAACGCCAACAAAAGAACTCTGGCGTTCAAACATACAATTCAATATCTCTAATATGTGGGTGATGGTTTGACATACTTTATTGTAAAATTGACCAGAAATACATATTTTTCACTAGAACTGGAGATAAGTTGATCAACACTGACACTATTTATTTATTTTGTGATGTTGATGAGTAAAAATTGTTTTTTTTTTTAATCAGACTTGACTGAAAAACCCAATGTTAGTAGTGGCCTCCTGACAAGACAATGGTAGTAGCGCCCCCTGACAAGACGATGGTAGAAGTGGCCCCCTGACAAGACAATGGTAGAAGTGGCCCCCTGACAAGACGATGGTAGAAGTGGCCCCTTTCAAGACAATGGTAGTAGTGGCCCCCTGAAAATAAAATGGTTGCGTTGGTCCCTGACTAGAATCTCATTAGACACTCGCTCAAGAAAGATAACCTTTTCATAAATCCAACTTATAACTGGGTTATCTCCGCATCAAACGTCCTCCCTTCCCCCCCCCACTCCCCCCCACCCCCACCCCCCCCACACACACACACACACTAAATTACTACACTGGTCTAGCTTTGAAATGGCAAGGTTGCCAAGCAAAGAGAACAGTAAATGTAATTAATGAAAATAATAGAAATAACACCAAATGTTTTGCGAGGACTAGGGAGGTGGGAGGGTAAAGACGTTTTTCCCTTGGAAGAGCAGACGACCGACAAATAAAAATAGAATGTACATTGGTCAGAGCAGTGATTGTTCTTTGTTTTAACTAGGTCATCTCTTGCATTTTTGTTTGTTTAACTAGGTCATCTCTTGCATTGTTGTTTGTTTAACTAGGTCATCTCTTGGATTACCCCAGTTTCCATCCTTCCTTTTTTTTTGTCAGAGAATCAACTTAAAGCCACGGATTTGAACCTTTCCCCTGAGATCAATAATGGAAGCTTCTTTGATTTGTTCGTTAGTTTGAAAGGAACGTTTCAGTTAAGGGCAAATAAATATATAGAGGGGAGACAACATAGTGATGTTCAATCTTCTTAGCACCTTGGAGGAGGGCGCCAGAAAATAAACCCGCATTTCGTAAAATGAAAGTAAATGATTTAAATGTCAGTTTTTTATGTCGTCTGCTTTATGGCCGACTGGTCAAAAATAAACGACAACCTATTTTTTTTTTTTTTTGCAAATATTCGTTCACAGATCCACGGTTTACATGTACAATTCAAACTTAAGTTTAAGATAAGATCTCCATAATCATGGGACGTTGAAGTTTGTACGAAATCAATACAAAAATATTGATAAAAATGTGCCCAAATAGGACACCAATGACTGGTTGCATTCAGGAAATGATCGCCTTGGCAGTAATCGCGAAATGTATACAGGCACTTCATTTTGTGTTATAAGTATTTATAAGATAATCGAAGATTGGTGCATTTATTGAACATTGAAACAAATATTTGTTCAATCATAATACATTAACAAAACATAAAGCTGTTAAATTATCTAAGTGGTTTCATTGTTTTTGAAATATAACACTGGTAAACAGTGATTTTGTCATTGCCAGTGATATTTGAATCATTTTATACAAAGTCGACTATGCTGATCTAGAATATGTGATTTTGCTAGATTGGCTCTATTTTACGAGATAATTAAAATTAATTAAATAATGTATGCACCGTGTTTGGAATTTGTCCAGAATTGCATAAAGTAAAATAGTATACTAACAAGTAGTTATAATCTCGATTTTAAAAAAAAATAATAATTACCTGTTTGAAAGACCGGCCAAAATGAGTTCTTAAATTGAACAGACTAGCCTGACCTACAGAAAGGCAGACTAAAGGACTGTTTACATAAACTAATGTAGGTTAAATTGTACTTAAAATTAAATGCGTGAACTAGATAAACTGACCTGGTCATGGGTCCCTGTGATCGATTAACTGCCCACTGTTGAGGCCTGGATTGACCGATCAGTTTCGTATGAGATCAAGAAGTTGTTTAAGCGTGGCCACTGTTGGGACACTACCCTCAACCCCCTACACCCTACCCCCCACCTCTTTGCAGCAGGAAACACTGGTCATCTGATCTCATTGGTGTACTACCCTTAGGGCATTTTTCTTCAACCCCTCCCCACATACACCACCAACCTATCTGCAGCAGGAGACAATGGTCAGCTGATCTCATTGGTGTACTATCCTTAGGGCCTTGTTCTTCCAAGCCTCTCCCCTTCCCCCCTCTATTCAGCATGGGACACAGGTCAGCTGATGTTATTAGGGGGGGGGCATAACCTATACCCCCACGCGACACACATAAACAAGCAGTCGCACCCCACTGAAACTTTTTTCGGGCCTTTCAATTTGAGTTCAGGTCGAGCAAACACACCTTGGAGACTTACTCAGCCGAACATACATACCACTACGGTGAGTCAAAAGCGTATAATACTCACGTTCCATCGAAAGTAATCATTTAAGAAAAAAAAACTCTTTTATCTCTAGCGTCTCCTCCTTCCCCCTCCCCCCCAGACACCCCCTCCCACCCCCAACCACAAAGCCTTGCTTTTTACTCTCATAGAAATTCTATATTCAACTTATCTGTGGTTACGCTTAATTTTTACCTCTTTTTTTTTTCGACTAATTGTGCTTTTTAAAAAAAATTAAAAACTTGCCAACTTTGAGTTCCACTAGAATATTAAAATTTAATAAATGAGTCACAAAAAAAAAGGAAGTGGCTGTACTCCATTGAAGAAATTCATTCAAGAAACGTCACTCCTTTGTGTCCCCCACCCACCCACACACACACACACATACACACACTCCATCCACGTACACCTGGCTTACATCCAACATGATTTGACTAAAGTATTTACATAAAAAAATAGACCACAACTACCGGTACTCGCGCGTACCTCGTTATGTAAATATTTGGTGAGTTTAATTTGTAAATTTGAGTCTTTTTATCTCTCCGTCAGGTGGTTTCCCCATACCCACAGGTAAAATAACTTCTTGTCCTTTTTTTCGTCAAACAACCAGAAGTAAATCTTGTGTCTGGGGTCTTTAGTCGGTGTCTGATCCAAAAAGCTGTATGATCATTTCAAGTAGTTGTCGCGTTAATGGAATATCGCATTGTCAGGATTCAAATTAAAATTAGAAATAATTTGAATTAGATAAAAATCTATAAACGTCTTTTTTTTCGGTTTGGCTTCATGCTAATTAATTATTGGTGGTTCATAAAGGAATAGAAATATGAGTAAATGTCGTCATGCATACACTTCCAAGGGCTGCTACAGTCTCGTGACGGACATCTGCAGCTAAAAGAATCCGTGTTCCGCTGATGCGGCGGTACCTGTGATTCGGCGACCCTCTGCAGGTACACAGTTTGCCAATAACTACGGCCCGACCCAAAAAAAAAAGAAATATATTAAGGCACTCTAAACATTATATTGATTTCATTTTATACTAGTCAATGTTGGGTGATACTTTAGGTCAGTGAAGTAGGTAGGGACGGGTGGAGAGGCGTACACACGGGACGGTAATCTATTAGCCACCTGCAGAGGGCGGCATGAAAATAGAGCGGCGTTTTAAGAATCCTCCCGGGCCACCACTACCGCTAGCTACGCCTCTACGTTTTGAACTCTCAATTTTTATAATAAAACCTTTGAAAAAATTCTAAATTTGGTAGTGTGATTAATTAAAGTGGTTTGCTAGTAAGCGACCAATGCTATTTCTGATAGTACAAATGCCATGAAACGGGGAAATATTTTAGCCGTGCAATGCTTTTGAAATAAATTGCAATCTTTGTGCGCGACACCGCTGTAAATTATATAGGCCTACGTAACTTAACAAAATATGTGTGCGCTTCACTGTACTGTGGTGTGCCAAGAGCTCTTCGAATAGAGTGCGCGCGAACAGCTTAGAGGTAACAGTGTCAGTGACCTGGCGTTGACCTTATTTGGACTGGTCACTTCAATTAAATGTCTGGGACACGGACTAATTGTCAGAATACGTAGAGGTCTTAGTTTCAGAAGAGTGTGTTTGTTAACAGTGTGTTAGAGAGTAGGCAACAACAGAGACCAGAGACTGGTCGACAGAAATTAGCCTCAAAGCCCAAAACCATTAAAAAATTATATATTTGAGGAAGATGATCCTATAATTATTATTTGTTAATCACATGATATATTCTACAATCATATTGTGACGTAGAAGATATATTTCTTTAAACTAAACCGGATTGTTTAAAGAAAGTAATGTATTTAATTAGATGCATACCATCAACATCTTACAGTTCCAGTTCCCTTGTGGTAAATGAAGCGAAGCATTTCTATGTTCCTGCTTTCTCAGCAATTAGGGGAATATTTGGCTAGGTTGGTTATTCTTCTAAGACAATACATTTGTTTTGGAGAGTATCATAAAATATTTTGGCATGATATTTTGAGATCTCTCCTTCCTGGACTGAGAGACATACCATGATCCACGGGGGATGGATCATAGGGGTTCTCTAGTCAGGAAAAAAACCATTACTTGCGAGGGTGGTGGTACTGTGGTCAATGAGGGACTATCGAGGCCGCAGTATTCACAGCGCTGGCGGTGGTGACGGATGTGGTCGGCACACAACACCCCTTCCACTCCGTCCCACCTCAAGCTACCACCTGCGCAGCCTGCCATTTCCGGCTGAGGGTACAGGCACACTACACCCTCTTCTCTATCCGAGTGGCAGGAAAAAAAAAACCCCCCCTCCTTGCCATTCTGGCCGATCGGCAGTACACACACACCCTGCTGGTCTTTTGCCAGTTTGGACCAAGGTTAAAACCCATCTTTCTTCCCTGCAGATGATAGCGGGCGCACTCACTACGCCGCTCTGTAGGCATCGCAGACGTGCATCATGCCGCCAACAATGCTGGGTGGTAGTGACACACTGCACCCTACCTACCATGCTGGCAATGGCAGCGTTAAAAAAAAAAAAAAAAAAAAAAAAAAATAAAAAAAAAAGGAATATTTGGCTAGCACAATTCCCTTTATTTTGCAATTATCCTCACTCCACCACCACCACTCGTCACCGCCTCATCGAAACAGCGGCTCTCAAACGTTGAAACCCCACGCCCCAGCCCCCCCCCACCCACGGGACATCAATGTCGTATCTAATACAGTTGAAGAGTTATGTTAGACTTTTTTATTTTTTATTTTTTTAGAACAACTATTTTTAAATGGGCCGACTAGGTTTTTATGTAGACTGACATACTGAGATGGGGTGGGGGAAAGGGTGTAGTAGGTAGGAGCAATCAAGATACTTTATTTTTTTTATTGCGCTGTAACATAAAATATGACACGTGATCAATTATTCTTAAATGTATGAATATATATATATATATATATATATATATATAGGGTAGGTAGAAGCAGGCCCGTAGCGTGCGGGGGGGCTTGGGGGCTGGGCCCCCCTGAGTTTTGTCTGGCCAACTCTGCTTGTCTTCTCTACTTAGTAACATTTATTTCCTGCCCTCCCCCCTCCCCCTGCCCCGGTTTTGGCCTGGCCCCTGCTGTAGAGAATTTTCACGCTACGGGGGCTGGGTAGAAGCAAACCATTTATATTTTTTATATTTAAATTAAAATAAAAGTACTGGAAACTTATTTACCTACATAACTTAGGGTTATACCATACACCATGTGTACTGCTCATTTACCACACACACACACACACACACACACACAGAAACACGCACTTCTACCCTCAGCAATCTAAACGGTGATGCGTCAAAACTGGACACATAAATTTTGTTTATAAAAAAAAAAACCAAAACAAACATTACAAACATAAACAAAACACAAACATATGTGTAGGAACAATCAGTGGCGTAGTGAGGGTGTGGCAAGGGGGGGGGCGTTGAAAAGATATTGAGCTCTGGCGTGAGTTAAGCTCACTGCGCAACTGTGAATAATAATGTTTTTTGGGGGGAGCGGAAATAAAATAAAACTGTCAGTTATAGATACTCATATCTCCGTCCCCACCCCCCACTACCCTCCCTACCCTACCTCTCTAGACTCTACATGCATGCGAGTGCAGGAAGAGATCGTTCAGTCCGGGTCACGTGGCCTGAGCACGAAGTCATGACCTCCAGATGGTAAGGGGTGGGGGGGGAATGTTCGTGCGGTAAAGCGCTCGACCCGAAGGTACCTGGTTCGATCTCCGGTGAGGACCAAGGAAAATTTTTTCAGGTCTTGGCTCAAGTTCCCGATATATTTCATTTTTACAGGGTCGTCACACACACACACACACACACACACACACACTAATACACACTCACACCTCCAGTTGGTATCACCACACCCTTCTTAGAAAGTCCACAGTATGTGTGGAGATGTCTATCTCTAAATCCTAAAAAAAAATCTTTTGCGTTATTGTTTTTTATTTGACACCCTGTAGCCATAGTCGAGTGTGCAATAAGAATAGAGGCACTACAGATGGGCATAAGGTGACTGGACTGGATGGGACTCGATCCAATGGCCCGCACTACACTGATTACAACCAGAGCGCCGCCGAGTATGAACCCATCCATAGAAACCACCAACCATTGAAACTACCAACCATTGAAACTACCAACCATTGAAACTACCAACTATTGAAACTACCAACCATTGAAACTACCAACCATTGAAACCACCAACTATTGAAACTACCAACCATTGAAACCAACAAACCTCGAAGTCATCAACCCTTGAAGCTACCAACCCATGAAGCTACCAACCCTTGAAGCTGCCAACCCATGAAGCTACCAACCCTTGAAGCTACCAACCCATGAAGCTACCAACCATTGAAGCTGCCAACCCATGAAGCTGCCAACCCATGAAGCTGCCAACCCATGAAGCTACCAACCCTTAAAGCTGCCAACACATGAAGCTGCCAACCCATGAAGCTGCCAACCCATGAAGCTACCAACCATTGAAACTACCAACCATTGAAACTACCAACCATTGAAACTACCAACCATTGAAACCACCAACCATTGAAACCACCAACCATTCAAACTACCAACCATTCAAACTACCAACCATTGAAACTACCAACCATTGAAACTACCAACCATTGAAACCACCAACTATTGAAACTACCAACCATTGAAACCAACAAACCTCGAAGTCATCAACCCTTGAAATTACCAACCCATGAAGCTACCAACCCATGAAGCTGCCAACCCATGAAGCTACCAACCCTTGAAGCTACCATCCCATGAAGCTACCAACCCTTGAAGCTGCCAACCCATGAAGCTACCAACCCTTGAAGCTGCCAACCCATGAAGCTACCAACCCTTGAAGCTACCATCCCATGAAGCTACCAACCCTTGAAGCTGCCAATCCATAAAGCTGCCAACCCATGAAGCTACCAACCCTTAAAGCTGCCAACCCATGAAGCTGCCAACCCATGAAGCTACCAACCCATGAAGCTACCAACTATTGAAACTACCAACCATTGAAACCACCAACCATTGAAACTACCAACCATTGAAACCACCAACCATTCAAACTACCAACCATTGAAACCACCAACCATTGAAACTACCAACCATTGAAACTACCAACCATTGAAACTACCAACCATTGAAACTACCAACCATTGAAACTACCAACCATTGAAACCACCAACTATTGAAACTACCAACCATTGAAACTACCAACCATTGAAACTACCAACCATTGAAACTACCAACCATTGAAACCACCAACTATTGAAACTACCAACCATTGAAACTACCAACCCATGAAGCTACCAACCCTTGAAGCTACCAACCCATGAAGCTACCAACCCATGAAGCAACCAACCCTTGAAGCTACCAACCCATGACGCTACCAACCCTTGAAGCTACCAACCCATGAAGCTACCAACCTTTGAAGCTACCAACCCTTGAAGCTACCAACCCTTGAAGCTACCAACCCTTGAAGCTACCAACCCATGAAGCTACCAACCCTTGAAGCTGCCAACCCATGAAGCTACCAACCCATGAAGCAACCAACCCTTGAAGCTACCAACCCATGAAGCTACCAACCCTTGAAGCTGCCAACCCATGAAGCTACCAACCCATGAAGCTACTAACCAGTGAAGCCACCAGACCCTTGAAGCAACCAACCTATTAAGCTACCAACCTATGCATCTGTTCAAATCTCTATATATAAGGGGGGGGGGGTCCCAACCTTTTACAAGTCCCAACCTTAAACCTACTAAGAGAATAAAAAGATAAACATGTGAATATTATAAAACATACTAGGCAAGTTTTATAGAACGTTACATCATATGTTATTGCATCAGAAGTTTCAATTAACATAAACAGGTCATCAGAGCAATTCCTATGGACAGAAAAACTGCCCCCCACCCCCCGAAGCCAATATGTTCACTTGCCAAGGGCCCCCCCCCGACTAAAATGATTTGAAACCCGAGGTTTACAGATTTAGAGGGGCGCGCGGGGCAGTTCAGTTTTTGTAATGTACTTTAACCTCTGTCTGCGGCCTTTTGAGAACATAAATAAAGATGTGCATGTAACAACTTCAGAGTGGTGCTAGAGCAAGGACTTGCGAGATGCTAACGATTGTTTCTACAAACCATTTCGGATTCTCGCTACCCAGATGTAGAGACCGATAAAAAAAACTAAAACCAAAAATGAATTGATTGTTTAACAAGTGAGATGTTAGTTGACTGTAGAAAGTCAGATGACTTGTTGACACCACACACTCGCTCTAACTTGGAGAACACACATTGAAATGGCAAGATTTTAAAGGCTGATAAAAACAAATTCATTTACAGAAATATTCTTTTTTTTTACAGTAATTACAGTAACTTTCTGCCGAATTACATACGGTAAAATTTAAATAAGTTCAGGCCCCCCCCTTTTCCTCTACTCTCTCTCTCTCTCTCTTTATCTATCTATCTCTCTCTTTATCTCTCTCTCTCTCTCTCTCTCTCTCTCTTTCTGTCGATCTATCTTTGAGCTCTCTCATTGAATCTTCGAGATCATAATTAATCCCTTATAGAACCCGTTAGATTGGGGCTCGCTGTGTCCCTCGTCATCTGGACACTGCATGTAAGGCCAATTATCTCACCCTACGCGACTGGTCCACCCATTGGTCAGCCAGTCGGGGACACTAGAATAGCAAATCCACTTCCCACTTTCCCTACAGTGACACAAGAGAAAGAGAGAGAGAGAGAGAGAGAGAGGACATGAGGTAAACAGCCCCAAAAAGTACTCACCTATCGGACAATGTCCAGAACAAAACCAATCTGTCCCTGCCAACACTTTCAGAACTCTGAAACATAAAATCTGGGTTCTTCTTCTTGCAATTCAAAAGTAGGACAGTTCGGCGTCCACCCACAATTTACAGTTACCGTGGAGATGATGATAGACGTATTTCCTTGACATTAATGTTGTCAGAAAGAAGTTAATATTAAATGCCAGGACGGGGGCATTAAAAATTTGAAAATAAATATAGACAGGTAAATGAAAGAGGGTGGAGCCAGGTGTATAGTCACAGCGATAAATCGCGGTACACCGGGAAATACATCACTGTATCATTGTGGACTTATCCACACGTGTAAAATAGAGGCAACTGCGTCATCTCTCTCGTAGAATTATTACACACTGACTTTGTTTTAGTAACCTCGGACAGTGCCGTTAATTCTAAAATGTAATGATGTAATTATGTCATAGTAAAAAAATTGTGTGTGTGTGCCACACTGTGTGGGGGGGGCTAAAAAGTACACAAAGATGTCTCTGTTTGTATATCTCTGTTTGTATATCTTTGTTTGTATATCTTTGTATATCTCTGTTTGGAAATCCAGAGCTGCCCTTACATTTTCAGTGACCCCCCCCCCCAGGCAAATAAAAGCGTGGGAGACAATGCCGAATAAATAACAGATGCATTCCTTTGTCTGACAATGTACGAATCAATGACATTTATAAAGGAATATTACTTTTAGTACACTTTGTTATTATTGTTAAATGAACCAATTTACAAGACAGACTTGGTCCTTAATAAAAATATTAAAGTTTTAATTTTCTCATGTCATAAAACGTCTTTACCACACACCTTCCAATCTCACAGAGCCACCGATGGAGACACAGTTAAATACCCTTTCTATTTTATTTATTACTGCAATAAAATGTATGTCATTATGAGTAACCATTTTAAAGAAAACATTTGTTATATAAAAAAAATATATATAGAGTGCGTAGACTTTGAAATATTTTATAAAAACATAATTTTTGTTTAAATAGAAATCGCTGCAGCAAAGATGCGAGATAAATTATTTATCAGTTGAATATCTGTTATTTACAGGCCAGCGGCATAGAGTATATCTTCTTCCTTTTGAACTCCTGGCAGGATCACAGTCTCAACAGTATCACGCCAGGGAAAAGGACGGGGGGATGGGGGAACGCGGTTTGGGGGGTCTTTCAAGATGGGCCCAGCATTCTTTTATTTCTTTATCGACAGCTCTTCCAATGTTAGTTTTGGCTTTCCTGCCCCTCTCCTTCTGGGTGTGGGTTCCATTCCAGTGCCTGTCCAGTGACATCGCCTACTGGTTTATGGAGTGTATGTTCTATCCTTTCTTAGCTTGTTCCAACAGTACGGTGTTGGGGAAACTTTCCAGACGTAAAGCACAGCAAGGAAGGGAAATGAAAGAATGATTATGCAAGTCTGTTTTGTTTGTTAGTTTATTTGTATTATAACGAGACGGTATACGAACGTGTATAAATATTATCAAACACCAGATAAACGCACACAAAATACATTAAATAAACATGTAAACACACCGACACAAAATAAACACATACAATAAAAAAAAACACGTGCAGAAATAGAACGCAAATAGAATGCAAAATCGAATATAGATGCATTAAAAAACAATATGTAAAAGAGAAGCATGGATTTAATTAATTAAATCCTCTTTTGTTGAGTATCTGCCCCCCCTCTCTCCCCTACCCTAGCATACTGTACAATGCCCATGGTTGAAGCTCTTAATCCACAGCAAGCCAATCAAGCTCACAACCAAAGCGCCCCCTGAGCCACCCAGCGGTCGTTTCACTGTATTATCAACACAGGCATCACATAAACAAATCTGTTTTGAGTTATATAACTGTATAACTGTGACCGCTACATATTTGGACTTATTGCTGACTCAGCTCGTAAGATTCTCCCTAGTTCCTGCTACCCAGCAAAAAAAAAAAGTTCATGCCGGAATTTGGAATTGCGCAACTATTGAACCGAAACTCTGGTGAATGCGTTAAAAAAAAAATAAAAAGTAAAGGACGGATCAGTGCTGAACAAAAACCTTGTCTTTATAAATTTAGGAATTTCGGAACGAAACAATGCTAGTTACTGTGTGAGAATAAACCATGTTATGCATGCACGTTTCAACATGCGATTGTTAACTTTTTTTGACAAAAACAGTCTGTTACATTATTATTATTATTATTATTGGTGCTTTGGAAAAAAAAAACAATAAGATATAGAATCTCAGGAATGTAACATCTACAGAGAGTTGCATTGTCTGGAGAAACGTGTAATTCTAAAGAATATCTACGCCTGGAATGGAGAGGGTGTTCTTAGAATCTGAGTGAAAGTGAAATGCTTCAAGGGTAATTTAAATCCGATAGACATGCATACCGCCATACAAATATCAAGTAAAAGCTATACCACGCGTAATAGAAAGAGTATGTTCCGGTGATATGTATCCACTACATGTACTACATGATACTAAGTTGGTCAACAAGAAGAGACAAAGAAACTCTTGATAACGAATCTTGCTGACTTCAAACATTGAATTTGGAATTCCACAAATAAGTGGGTTCTTTTTTTAGTAAAATCGTATATGTGCACCTCAAAGTATGCACTAAGTGCGTAGGGCAATACAAAAAGGTAAAAATAAAGTATGGCTATTTCATAGTCTTGTTGTTGACCTAAACACATTGAATTCCACATTGACCAGACATCATTAGCTAAGACCCTTGGGTCGAATACGGTCCCATTATCTCCCTACTTCGGCTCAAGTAATTAATTTTTAAGTATATTTTATTCAAATAAACCCAATCAAATACAAAATCAATTAGGTCTAGTTAAGTTAAATTCTGTCAAATTTCTGCTCTTGGTTGTCCGGGCCGCATGTCAAATTTATGAGCCCGTTGTGGCCCGCGGGAATGTTACATATCCGCCCCTGACCTAGATATATGGAGTAAGAACATGTTCTGTATGTTCTTTATTTGTTCAGTGCTTTCGGCATGATCTGCAGTTCAACAAACAAAACCAAAAAACCACAAAAAAAAATTCAACCTGTGTACAGCTGTAAGAGTATGACGGCGTACACAAGAAATGACACGTACAGAGAGTCACGTGATATTTCTTCAGGGCACTCTTGTTTGCGAAATGATCTCCGGCGTCATTCCTCGGGGGAAAAGGGTGGATCGTAATGGGGTGGGGGGGAAGAGGGAGGAGGGACAGAGGTCAGCAGTATGGGAGGTCTGAAAAATACCGCCCGATACTGAATCTTACTTTGCAAACGTTGGATAGAAAATAATATTTAATTTTTATATTTTTTTTTTTTGTAAATAAAATTTTATAATTAAAAGAATTTAAAAAAAAAAACCATTGTTTGTGGCAACAGAGCCATTGTCATGTTTGTCAGCGCTAAAATCAGAGAGACAAAGATATTGGGGGGGGGGGGCTTTAGGCAGATACTCTTCAGATATTTATTGGCCTGGGTAAATAATCAAAACTTTTTGGTGGAAGCTCGAGGCAATAAATTAAAAAAGTGTTTTAGTTTCTTAGGAAATGAATCAAAGATATTTGAGGGCTCATAGGCAAAGTATCGAAGAGTCCTAGGTAAGTAATTCGGCGAGGAAACTGAGTTCGGCATACACCCCAATAGTATACGGTATGTACTTGAAAAATAGAAAAAAAAAACTTTTATATCTGACCCCACCCCCAAACCCCACCCCACCCCCCCACCCCCGGGGCCTACGTGCAGTCCAAACATAGAAAATCCTTTTCATTTCAACATCCTGATCTTATTAAACACCTTTAGAGCTGATAGACTGAAGTCAAGCACGTAGAAAGCCTGATTGTGTGTGTGTGTGGGGGGGGGGAGGGGTTTACTGTCCTATCTACTCACAGTTCAAATGTTAGGGCGTGTACGTCAGAAGACGGAGGGGGGGGTAGGGTATCAATGGGCACAGCTCATTATAAAGTACAAGGAACTAAAGTCTGTGATTTGTGTTTTGTTTGTAATCCTCGCGATGCAAGTTCTTCTCATCCAAAAGGCCACTCGCGTGTCGGTTTTTAACGTCATTCAGCAAGTCTTAATTAGTCCGCGGGACTGGTGATGACGTCATCTTAGAAAAAAAAATTGAACGTAATTACCTGACGAGGAGTAAACAACTTTTTTTTTCTTTTCTTTTTTTTTTTAAATCATTGGTTGCTCGCGCTACAAAAATCTGGCAGGTGTTTGCTGGCCAGATTTTCTTCCCTCAGAAAGCCAAAAACTAAAAAAAAAAAATTGCGTTTCAAAAGACAATTAAAACTGAACGTGCCATTTAACAAGTAGACAGACCTGGTGGCTTCAAATCAGCTTAAATGATAAACTGGAACAACAAATATAAGAATGAATATCGTATTTCCGGTTGACCTTTCTCAAGGCACGATTCATCTGTTGTTGTTTTTTTTTTCTTATTTATCATTTGTTCTTAAGCAAATTTCATTGCTCGTAGAGCAATTTAGACACACAGAACAAAGAATTTGCTTCCGTTGGGAACTGTGATGGGAGATTTTCATTTTTTTTTAAACGGACGTAAGTGAATGCCTAGTGTAACGGTTAAACAGTGATTCTATAAGGGTGTACTTGAATTGTACATTTTATAAATTATTGTTTCATGAAGTAAATGTAATTACTCTTATAAGAGTGCGTGTGGGGGTTGGGTAGGCCAGGGGAGGGAGGGTAAACTTTAAAATTCACGGGCCACATTGAGTTAGTAAATTTGACCAGCGGGTTGGACCATTAGCGGGTGGATGAATTTTGGAGATAAACTAGTGCTGCAATACACCCTAAAACGAGTGATGGGTAGCGGGCCGGTCTAAATATTCCGGCGGACCGGATTTGGCCCGCGGGCCAAAAGTTTGCCAATGGCTGGCTAGACAATATTATTTTTTCGGGGTACCTAAACTAGTATACATTTGAGGACCCTTGGAGCAGGTATATTTAAGGGCGTACTAACATAAAACGACATCATGGCGGCTGCTTGAAAATATTTGGCTCCAAATAATTTGAACAACTGGCGCTCCTTTGAGCCCCCACCCCTCTCCACAGTTAGGTCGTTTTAGTCTGGGGGGAGGGGGAGGAGGGGGATCATGTTATATGCCCTGCGTCTGCTGTCAGATTCTCCTATTTTCGTTGGGCCCATAGTCAAAGGCCCATGTCAAAAAACGGCCAAAGTGTTCAGGTGAAATTTAGGAATTAATCTATCTTTATATTAGCGATTTAGGTTCTGCATTAAATCGAAATTAAAGAATTAATACAATAGTATAAAAAATAAAATCATAAAAAAAAATCGGATCTGCCCGAAACCAAAAAAATAACCTAGCCTACCGATCAAGCCTAAGGGGATATAACTCTATGCAAAGGTTTTTGTGCAGGGTGCAGCTAGTTATAATTAATATTTTACACATTGAACATGTAATTTATCACTGAGATTAAAAAAAATTATGAGTAAATAAATAATAAATCATAGCCTACAGAATTTACTGTGTAGCTTTTTGTTGTTGTTTTGAAAATGTCAATTTCATGTCATGACAGCTCTGGATATTTCACTGAACTTGTGGATTATACTATTCAAGTACGCTCGAAGTCATGCGATACAAAAATAATAATTTTTCATTCGTTGTTTTTTTTTTATTTCTTTACAAATTAACTGGGTTTGTGTTTTTGTATTTCTTCAAAATGTCCTCCCCCTCTTCAGAAAGTGTCACTTTCCAGTTGTTGATTTTAAAAATAAAATATTTTCATGTTTTTCCAAGATATCATACACCAGATTTTAATTTGTTTCCCTTTTTTTTTTTCAGGTTTCCGGCGGATTTAGGTCAGGCTGTTCTCACCTACCAGGGGAAATAATTCGATTTGACAGCTTTATACTTGCAAGCGTGCTTTCGAAATCAGAAAATTACATTTTTTATTTTTTTGCGAAAGATGTACAAAAAATGGGATGAGCTGGAGATCGCTGTGGTCTGAAGCTGAGGTTTTTGCAAGTCTTGTAATTTTTAATTGGATAATAGCATTTTCTTTTTTTAAAACTGTTAACTTGTGGGGAAAAAATAAATATATTATCAGAGCCAACTCCATATTTTCTTCTGATAAGTCATCATGTTAATTACTAGATGCACATGTGACTGTTAAGTGAAGAGCATACAGGCTGACAGTATGCAGAGATGTTTGTGTTCATTATTATTTGTTATATCGTAACACCACTATATGTGTTAGTGTGTATGTTTGCTAATATGTATAAAATATATTCTTCTTTCTTTTGGCTCTACAGCCCATTTAGGGCCCTGGCCTGTCATACTACTCTTCTCCACTTTTCCCGATCCAAGGTCTTCTTCCTCCACTCTCTCACTCCTATAGCCTTAAGGTGTTTTTCTCCACCTCTTCTTACCATCTGCTTCTTGGTCTGCCTTTAGACCTTTTCTCATTGGGTGTTGCCTTAAATATTGCTATGGACCTCTGTTGTTTTCCATTCTTTCTATGTGCCCTACCCACCTCAATCTGTTTATTTAAATTTCAGCTGATGTATAAAGTATACATGTCATGGAGCTAGAGACAAAACAATAAAAATAAAGTTTCATATATTCCAGATGTCATGAGTGGCAATGACATAAACAAGTAGCGTCCAACGGGCATTCAATAAAATGTCACCCCATTCCGTTGCCAAAAGAAGAAGTATAAAATACAATTGTACGGTTCTGGCTTGCCCCCTTAGATGGCGTTGAAATAAGTGCCGCCCTGTAAAGGGTGGGGGGGGGCGTGCAACCACATGGTCCTGTCAGTGTACAGGTACAAAGCTGTAACGGTGTAAGCAGGGGCGTATCGTGGTGCCGGCCGATGATGTCTCAACCAAGGCGTCCACCTGAAGATATGCAGCCAACACTTAATGGAATACAGAAAAAATATAAATTTTAACACAGCAGGGAAGTCCTGTCATATGACATGTGGTGGAAGGGTTGTCATGTCATATGACATGTGGTGGAAGGGTTGTCATGTCATATGACATGTGGTGGAAGGGTTGTCTTGTCATCTGACATGTGGTGGAAACGTTGTCATTTCATCTGACATGTGGTGGAAGGGTTGTCATATTATTGTTCTTTGTACCTACAGGATCTTGTTGGGCCTCTAATTTATCTCCTTCGTTAATACTTCATAATATGTCCACATACTTTACGATCAGCATTCCAACTGCCTCTTGGACACCACGCACCGCGCTGCGCAATTCACAAACTAATACACAACAGCGAACAGAACAATGTATTCATAAAAACAAAATAATATAAGTTTATTCCATCAAATCTATAAAAAAAAATAATGATGACAAAATAACAATAAAGTCCAGACATACAGTATAGTCCCCAACGGCCCAACTTTTACACTCGTGAAGTAGTTATTATCCCATACGATAAACTGTTTACTGTAGGTTAACTCCCTTCTCCACGTTCATCTACAACCACCTTCCCCCAAAACCACCCTGATCTCCTCAATCAAATACAGTCATGCTTCACTGGTCACACTGGTCACTCCGGTCACTCTCCATTCACGACTTTGATCTTCCACCCTTTTCACGATCAAACCCACACCATGCCATTCAAACGCGCTAACTGACCCAACACAGTTCTCACACCCACATATACTATTCTGACAGCAGATATTCTACTGCGCAACTCACAAACTAATACACAACAGCATGCAGCAGGTACATTGTTCTTGGTACCTACAGCATGCAATACGAACTTTCAACCACACAGAAAGTCATCGGCACAAATAATATTAAAAGTACGTTTGTCTGACCTATATCTGAACATGTCTGAATGCTATATATATTGTAATATGAGAATATCTATCTAATATTAAACCATATCTGTGACGATTTCATTACCCGATGGTTACATGCTGAAAGTTTGTTTACTATCTTTGAAAAAATAGAAATAAATTTTAAAAAGGCCATCTTTATTTTCAAACTATGAAAGTAAACATACATACACACACACACACACACACACATATATATAAACATATATCGACCGTAAAACTGTCGTACTGAACTAAATCTGTTTCAACTTGAGAAAATATTTCAACAGACAGAACAGTAACAGTATGGGCTACTTTAAAGTTTAAATTTTGCTTTGCCATTTTTATGATGCTTAAAAATTGATGCGTAATTAACACGTATTTATAGTTTCATTTTTTTAAAACAAAATATAATGAAATATCAATCGACCTTTAGTGGATTAGGTTATATGCAAATTAAACAGGTGCTAAGAGCATCATGGGGAATTTTTATTGTTATATATATTGACCTAATTTCAGAAAAGGGGCGGGGTTATGTCGGCTGACGGCCCGAGCCGAAAAAAAAATTCAATAAAGCGGACCCTGAAACATAAAGCGGAATATATTAAAAAGCATAAATATTGGCTTTGTTTTTTTTCGGCTATTAAGTTATCTCGGTATGAACTGAGCTAATATAAATAAATACATCTGTTTATGTAGGTCTGTGATTAAAAAGTAAAGTGCCCGCCGCTCGGGGTCATCGTGGCTGATGAAGTGTAGAACTCATCTGTCTCTGTACCTTCGGCTTATTGATCTTCGAACCCGGGACCCCCCCGGCGCCCTATTATGTGCTTTATACTGCTGTCAGCTGGCGGATTAAGTCTCCCCTTGTAGGTCAAAATTGAACCAAAGTGGGTCTTACTTTTAGGTCCTTTGTTCGTGTTCTTTTCTGTTTGCAAATCTTGGATGCTCGTCAGTCAACATACCAAGTAAATGACGTTCATGGAAATTTAACAAAACAAACATACAAACAAACATACAAACAAACTAACCAAAACATTTGTAATTAATTGTATGATAACGGGATAATAGGTTGTCGAGTCACTTCCACGGATTCTGACTCCGTAGTTTTGGTGCTCTTTATCAATCTTTTGTTGACGCCAGTCGTTTGTACTGTGTGAGACTCGTTGACGCCAGTCGTTTGTACGGTGTGTGACTCGTTGACGCCACGTTACATAATGTGTAGGCCTATAGATTTCTTCTGTTCATTCTACAAGTACATGTATTATGTAATCGGCATTTTGGTTAATTCAATTACAAATAATTTAATAGATGCATTCATATATGTACATTATGTATATGTACAGAGCGGGCCAAAAAAAAAATGAGAACATTGCGTAGAAATGGTATCATGGTATCAGTTGGAGTTTCTCTAATGGGGAAAACTGAAATTGTGTTCGTTGAACCAGGTGCCAAAGTAAACAGTGAATACTATCATGAACATGTTCTTAGAGAAGGTTTGTTGCCTGTATTTCAAGCGAAATGTGGTCGTCAAAACTGGACATTACAGCAAGACGGAGCTCCTTCTCACACAGCCAGAAATATGATCAACTTTCTTCGTCAGGAGAATGTTAACTTCATTGAGCCAGACATGTGGCCACCGAACAGTCCTGATTTAAACCCAGAAGATTATGCCATATGGGGTGCTTTGCAAGAAAAAGTCTACCTTCGACGAAAATTTACTATAGTGGAGCAGCTGAAGTTGGCAATAATTGAAGAGTGGAGAAATCTGGGACAGCGATGTATTGACAGTAGCATAAAGGAGTGGCGTCTACGCTTAGAAAAAGTTGTTGATAAGCAAAGAGGACACATTGAACAGGATTTCTGATTGGTTATATACTTTGCAAACAAATTTACGTGAAACAATACAATTAATTACATTATATTTTTAAATAATCCGTATTTTATATGATGTTCTCTCTTTTTTTTTTTTTGGCCCACCCTATATGTATGGAGGGGTATCGTCTGTGGTACACACCTAAAAACAGTCCCTTTAGTGTGTCATAAGGTCTAAGACAGTGGTAAAAAGTTCCCTTAGCCCTAACGGGCCATCGGGGCAGATGAAGTGTAGAATTCATCTGTTTCTATAACCTCGGCATATGAAGGGATTGTGTGGTTAGCACAACTCCCAGCCGCCTTTACTTCCCCAACTTAAAGTCAGGTACCCATTTAAAGCTGGGTGGACTATGTACCGAATTTCACCTGGAAAAATTTCATGGGCCTCACCGAGGATCGAACCCAGGACTCTCAGGTCGACAGTCGAGTAACTACACCACTCGGCCATCCGTCCCACTCTAAGACAGTGGTGGCGGACCTTTTTTGGGGTTGTGTGCCCAAAATGTAACCAAAACAAAAAAAAAAACACTTATTTATGGCAAAGTGCCAACACTACAATTAAAATTAAAGGAAGTGATATTTTAGTCGCGTGCCGACTGTGGCACGCGTGCCATAGGTTCGCCACCTCTGGTCTAAGAGATTTAAACTCATCCTTACAGGGACTTCACACACACACACACACACACACACACACACACACGGGCGGCACTTTACTTGTACAAAAATGTATAGACTAAATTGAAATACAAAATGAGAGGGGGCAAAATCGTCTCCGCCCGCGGCCACAGCGGTATATTAAACGATTTCCAGAGCCACAATCCATTGTTGAGAAGATAATAGATTTTATTCTAACCTACCGCTGTCTGTTTACAAATTGAGTTTTTCAGTTTCATTTCAACTCCTCATATTTCTTATCATAATTGAGACACTGTTGATGGCCAGATTTCGTTTTAAGCTGGTCAGATTAATTTTAATTGGGGCTAAAAACACGGAAAAAAAACTTTATACAAAGAAAATTAACACCGATTAAAAAATGTTGTTAAAAAAGTAAATGCCCAATCAGGATTACGTTATTACTGCATATGCAATTTAGTCGGTTATCCAGATTTGTTTAAAATAAATACTCAAGCCAAATGTGAAATAGAATAATTTATTATATTAAATATCATTTTTTTTTGGCACGAAATGTTGTGTCTCACGGTTGATGATCCTGGCCACAAGATCGGTTTAAAAGAATATTTTGTTCGATATGTTTTTGAGAAGTAAAGATTGGATTGAACAGGCACTGGTATTGTCTGCTGGCGGAACGGGTTAGGCTGTATAGGACGTTTGTCTCTAAGTGATAGGGGGTGGGGGGGGGGTAAGGGCGGAGTGGCGAGGTAGGATTTCACCGAGATAATACTACATGCTCGCTCATGCAGGTAGACGATAAAGCGAGTGTGTGTGTGAGTTAGCGGAGATAAATAAATACAGGGGCAATAAGTCAGCGAAGGGTCATCAATGGACGAGCTATCTCCCATCCCACATACGTCATGGCATTGATACAGGCAACAGTCTAGGTGGCAGGTTAAACGGCTGGTGTGTTGTTGTGGATGGGTGGGGGGTGGGGGGGGCAATGTGTCAGAATTACCCCACACAGACTTGTCTGATGACGGATATGTCTAGCTGCCTCTGCAACCTGTCCACCCCCCTGTCGTCTGTCCACGTGTCTGTTCGCGTGTATCTTTCTGTGTGCACATCTGTCATTTACTTCATTTTTTTTTTTTTACTGTCTGTCTTTCATTTTTTTTTTAATTTCCTGTCATGTATGTCAATCCGTTGAACTGTCTAGTTGTCAGCTCATTGATTACACACCAATATGCGTCAATACGTCTGTCTTTGTGTGTCTATGTTCCTCTAGATGTATCATTTATGGACTCATCCATCTATCTATCAGTCCTACAGTATTAGACAGAATATAAATATATACATATGAATATATACATAAAAATATATCCTTATAAATATATCCTTGTGAGTATTTACATATAAATAAAGAAATATAAATATATACCTATAAATGTACATAAAAATATATACATATAAGTATATGATTATAAGTATATACATATAGATACATATACATATAAATATATACATATAGATACATATACATATAAATATATACATATAGATACATATACATATAAATATATACATATAAGTATATGATTATAAGTATATACATATAGATACATATACATATAAATATATACATATAGATACATATACATATAAATATATACATATAGATACATATACATATAAATATATACATATAAGTATATGATTATAAGTATATACATATAGATACATATACATATAAATATATACATATAGATACATATACATATAAATATATATACATATAGATACATATACATATAGATACATATACATGTAGATACATATACATATAGATACATATACATATAGATACATATACATATAAATATATACATGTCTCTCAAAGTTTCAGTCTAATTTCCTATCCAACATTTTTCGACTGGTGTACTTTCTGTAAATTAGTATGTTTGTCTTTCTGTCTTTTTGCCTGTCTGGTCTGGCTACCTATTTGTATGTGATTGGTGATGGCCTAAAATTTAGTAGTATTGACGAATGTAGAACAAAATGCACAGCGGTCAAAGGTGTGGATGTAAAAGCTTGAGAAAATGAATTTGTCAAAGCGTAGGATCTTGAAAACATTCTCAAAAACATTATTAGCATTAATTTAATATGAATCTAAACACAGTTTATGTCTGATGTGTCATGGTGTGTCATGGTCTGTCATAGTCCAGTGCAGCTCCGATTAAGACGAAAAGGGGGTGAGGGGTATGAGAAAGGTGCAGTGTGTAAGGACGACTTTCTGCCTTTTTCAAAACGTTTTCGAAGAAGCGTTCTATCCCCCCCCCCCTCTTTGCTCATATCAAGAACATGCTGGCACGTAAAAGCCCATGACGAGCACTGGTACGAGCAGTCGTACGAGCAGTGGTACGAGCAGTGGTACGGGCAGTGGTACGAGCAGTGGTACGGGTAATGGTATGATGAGTGGTACGAGCAGTGGTACGGGCAGTGGTACGAGCAGTGGAATAGCAGTGATACGAGTAGTGGTACGATCAGTGGTACGAGCAGTGGTATTAGAAACGGTACGGGCAGTGCTACGGGCAGTGGTATGAGGAGTGGTACGAGCTGTGGTACGAGCAGTGGTACGAGCAGTAGTACGAGCAGTGGTACGAGCAGTGGTACGAGCAGTAGAACGAGCCATCGTGTCGTTTTTAAACCTATGCACTGCAGCTTGACGTGCACAATCTATCTATTGAACATGATCACGTGATATTTATTTATAGTCGTTACAACTTCCATTGTAAGTTAATGTCATGTATCACCCGCCAACCCCACTACCGCTCCTTCCCGGCCTGTACAACCCTTACATATTCGCTGCTTTTTTTTAAAAATAAAATAAGGTCATAAATAAATATAAAAAAGAAAAGAAACTTTGGTCTGAAAACCACTTTCATAATGACATTACATTCATGTTGGGAGCTAGCACGTCATCACACTTCATCTTGACTTACTTTCTCTCTCTCTCCAATCTTACTTTCTATCTCTCTCTCTCTCAACTCTTTCAAAATGTGCTACAACGGTATTTGGTCTTCATATTCCTTCTTTGCTTCCATTCTCACCTAATACCCACCCCCCCCTCTCTCTCTCTCATCCCATCCCCTCCCACAACCCAGCTTCAACCCATCCGCAAAACCTTAATGCCGTCATACCAACATGGTCCGTTTATAAATACTGTCAGTCTACCACGAAGACAACCCGTCCGCCTTCCCCTGCCCCCCTTCTACCCTCCCCCGTGGGGCCGGGAGTAAGAATCTGTTTCATGATATCTATCCATACACTTATGTCCTCTATCTGTTCATCATCTGGCATCTTGTCTGACAAATGTCTCCCATCACTTCAACCTAATCATTTACCTGAAGTATTAACAAAAAAAAATGATTTAATCTTTCTGATCTTCTAACCGCTGCCGGTTAACGTGTTGCGTGGGCCACAAGCGCAAGTGTGTGTTTTGAGCGTGTCGGTCTATGTATGTGTGTGTGTGTGTGTGTGTAAACAACCTGTTTGTGTGTACCTGTAGCTAGAGGTGGATATAAAGAGGGGCTCAGCGGGCGCGCGCCCAAGGGTTCCTCCCCCCTCCGAACATTTATGGGCTCCACAGAGCCCAATTGAAAGCCCTTTGATATGTTTCTCTTTTGCTAAAAGAGCGCTATACTTTCCTCTGCGCCCTGGGCCTAAACTGACATAGATCTGCCCCTGCTTTGTAGCCGCAAAGGTCAGTTTGAGTTACTAATTTATGTCCCTTGTACAGTGGCGTGAGGGAAAGATGTCCAAGCGGTGTCGAGCGCTGGACACTCGAGACATCAAATGCTTTGACTTGTTTTAGAAATATTAAGGGTTGCGGTCTAGTGACAGTTGAATCAGATGCTATTGTCACAACTTGAACTATCAGCTAAATGAGTGTAGGGTTTTGTCCGCTGGGGGTTTTGTCGCTGGGGGTTTTGTCCGGATACTGACTTAAGCTCGCGAGTCTTGACAATGCTGAATCTAGGGATTTGGGGGCCTGGGAGGCTTGGCCTCTTTGGGGGGCCCCTGCATTTAGACATTCGACACCATGACATGAGACAATGTACATAATATTTAATTTTTAAAAGCTGGGGCCCGGAGGGGAGTTTCGAATTATGACCCCTCCTCCCCCACCCTAGGTACGCCTCTGTGTCTTGACTCTACAGGTAGCAGTCACTAGTACGAGATTACAAATGGTCACTACTAGTAAAGTAAAAACGTGTAGAATAGAAGGGATCTGGTCAGCTTGAAATGTCGGCAGCACACAATGGGACTAATCGTTGCAAAGATTTTTGTATCACTGATTTGACCATACAGTGGACTAAAAAATTGTTTTAGAGATTTTGTAAACATTACAATTGTACTAGATGTACCCTGCAAAACCTTTGCATAGAGTTATATCCCCTTAGGCTTGATCGGTAGGCTAGGTTAATTTTTTTTTTTGGTTTCGGGCAGGTCCAATTTTTTCAAGATTGTATTTTAAACTGGAATACTGTTGTGCTAATTCTTTACTTTCGATTGAACGCAGAGCCCAAAATCGCTATTATATATATAAATATATATTATTGTTAAGAATTGATTCCTTGGTCTATATGCCTGTTAGGAATGACTCGATTCATTCATCACTTCATTCAGAATCAACTAAGAGAGTTCCAGCCCAAAATGATTATAGTTAAGGGTACTTTACTTAGACGTATGTACAATATGTAATATGTACAAATGAAATTCAATATCTCTATATCGGTCACATATTTTGAAAAGTAGCTGAGATACTCAACAAGGAACATTATATGTTGTATCACCTCAAACCCCCCCCCCTCCTATAAAAATTGTACACAAGTGTCTGCCCTTCGCATTTCGACCACCCCCTTGATCCATCACCCTTTCCATAAGATCACAGCACTGGGGAAAAGGTCGGGTACTCACTCAGTTAGTTTGTCGAGCCTTGTACCTCCAGAACTTTCCTATATTCCCTTCTACCCTCGGGGGAACTGAGATTAATGTTTCGTCAGTCAGCGGGGCGCCGAGAAAAAAAAACTGAAGCGAATGTCAATAAATAAATTACCACTTCTGTTTCTTAACACTGAAGATGGGTTCATACACGGAGAAAACTTGGGGCCCCTCGGGGCTGTTTTGTTAACTCTTGAGAAGAGGAGGAACCTTTTTACCTTTTCCCGTCCACTAGTGACCCGGCGTGACCCAACAGATCTGTGCCACTCGGATGTAAACATGGGACATCTTGTGTGCTGTGTAATCAGAGCGGAAGTGACGTTATCGGGAAATCCCATATTTCGTTTGTATACATCTGAAGGGTTGTTTCTGAAGGGGAGGAGGGGAGAGATTTGTTTGGGTTGGGGAGAGGGGGGGAGAAAAAGAATTTTGTTTCATTAATTTTTATTTTTTAGAATATTGAGGCAATCTAGGGTTGATTGCCAATGAAATAAAAAAAATATAAGGTTATAAAGGTTTGAAAAAATATGACAATACCGGCTTGATTTCATGTCGATAGTAATGCACTCATTAAATTGATTGATGCATAGATAGACTAATAGACAGACGAACAGAAAGACAGATAGACATTATGATAGATAATAAAACGACAGATGTAAAAGACAGACCGGCGCAGATTGATAGATAGATAGATAGATAGATAGATAGATAGATAGATAGATAGATAGATAGATAGATAGATAGATAGATAGATAGATAGATAGATAGATAGATAGATAGATAGATAGATAGATAGATAGACAGGTAGATAGGTAGATAGGTAGATAGATAGATAGATAGATAGATAGATAGATAGATAGATAGATAGATAGATAGATAGATAGATAGATAGATAGATAGATAGATAGATAGATAGATAGATAGATAGATAGATAAGATATATAAAATAGATAAGATAGATTATATATAGATAGTTAGATAGATTAGATCGATGTATCTTCTGTTGTTCCGACCATATGGTCATTTAACGAACTTAATTCGACCTGCGATTAGACAAATTAAAAAAAAAAATGATTTGTGAAAAAGGGAGGTAACATTAAAAACATATAAATAACAGTAGCTATAGCTGATTAACCCCCTTTCCTCCTTTATTTTCACTAATCAATTTTTTACTCTTGTTAGACCCCCCCCCCCCCCCCCAATCTCATCTTACGTCTTCACTGGTGGTAAGCAGTAGTGTAGGAAGGGCGCTGTGAGCTGTGCGGCCTCAGTGGGCGCAAAATTGAGAAGGGCACTTGTTATTTTTATTATTTTTTTTTTTTTTTGCATTTTCAGATTGGGAGAATGGTGCCAAAAAAAAAAATAAAAAAAAATCTGACAGGGTGCCACAGTAGCTAGCTACGGCTCTGGTGGTAGTAAGCAGGCAGATGACGTCGCACATTGCACCATCATGACGGTTTGCCTACAACCCCCCCCTTCCCCACGGGCGATGTTCTCTCTACATTTACCGAACAGTACATTTACCGAACAGTACATTTACCGAACAGTACATTTAGCGAACAGTACATTTAGCGAACAGTACATTTACAGAACAGTACATTTACCGAACAGTACATTTAGCGAACAGTACATTTAGCGAACAGTACATTTACAGAACAGTACATTTACCGAACAGTACATTTACCGAACAGTACATTTACCGAACAGTACATTTACCGAACAGTACATTTAGCGAACAGTACATTTACAGAACAGTACATTTACCGAACAGTACATTTAGCGAACAGTACATTTAGCGAACAGTACATTTACAGAACAGTACATTTACCGAACAGTACATTTACCGAACAGTACATTTACCGAACAGTACATTTACCGAACAGTACATTTTCCGTAGGCAACAAGTGTTGTGTGTTGACTAAAACTTTATTTTTAGACGAGCAGTTGCCCGTTGCATTTTTTTTTATAGCGACATCACATTCTGCACGCACGCCAAGAATAGCACTTATTAGTAGGATTTCCGAACCAGCCCAAACCCCCCCCCACATACCCCACACATACCCCACCACGCACTACCCCCCCCCACCCACCCACCACCATACCCTTTTTTCATCTTCCGTGGTAACAAGAGCAAACGCGTTAAGGATGAATTAAAAATACATGAAAGATTTTTGTATCTAATTTTTAATTTTTTTAAATTGTATTAATTCACACACACACACACACACACACACACACAAACATTCTGTGTGTTCATAAATCTTAAAATATACAATTTGTACCTGAGTCAGTTAATTCTGATTACAATTAAAATTAAATTTAAAGCAAAGTAGAAACAGCATTGGTTCCATGCAATTGTGATTTCCCAAATATTAATACACTAGCTGTACCTTGCAAAACGTTTGCATAGAGTTATATCCCCTTAGGCTTGATCGGTAGTTTAAGTTATTTTTGGTTTCGGACATATCCGATTTTTTCATGATTGTATTTTAAACTGGAATACTGTTGTATTAATTCTTTACTTTCGATTTAGCGCAGAACCCACACTGCTATTATTTTATTAAAAGATTCTTGGTAGTAATTCATTTAATGCTTCAAAATACGAACGGCCATGATCTTTTAAAAAGTCGGATCCTGTACAGCTTTAGCGTCCTAAACATGATTTCTATTTTTTTTTTTTATTTATGGTCACTCTTATCTGGCTATGTGGCCTTTTATCCACCATATTTCTCCTCAGAGTGAAAGCAGCATCTGTTTGTCATTATAATAAAAAAAAAATAATAAATTCAGGGTTTATGGGTAGTTATGGGTTTAGGATTCGATTTTTTATTGTAAACAAAAAAAAATCTTTAGGTTTTACAAGATTTATAATACCCATATATATATGGCAGCAGTGCAGTTATTTTTAGCAGTACTTTACATGATCCACACAAATGAAAGTTAAAAATAAATATCAAAAAAATTATTTTTCCCATAAGATGCTGAAAACAATAGTTCTATTCAACACAAATATTAATATCCTATTTGTAAAGCATCATTGTATTTTTGAATCGGTACTGCTGCAAAACAAAGATATACCATGCTATCCATTAATACACAAAGACTGGTGTTCCTGCTTTTTCATGGATTTTAACTGCTACATATAGTAATCTATCTTTATCGTTGGCTAGTTTAATTGTATGTGTCCGTTCGGTGATTGCCCAAACAAAGGAAGAGCGCTTAAATAATAAGACATGTCCGTAAGAGACTAAGTCTCAGCCCAAAGTTATCACTGAGAGAGTCCAGAGAGGGTTCAGAGAGGGAGAGTTCAGAGAGAGTTCAGAGAGAGAGAGAGAGAGTGGGGGAGGGGAGAGTTCAAAGAGAGAGCAGAGAGAGAGAAAGAGAGAGCAGAGAGAGAGAGAGAGGGTGAGATAGCAGAGAGAAAGAGAGAGCAGAGAGAGAGAAAGAGAGCAGAGAGAGAGAGAGGGAGTTCAGAGAGAGAGAGAGAGAGGGTGAGAGAGCAGAGAGAGAGAGAGAGGGTGAGAGAGCAGAGAGAAAGAGAGAGCAGAGAGAGAGTTCAGAGAGGGAGAGTTCAGAGAGAGAGGGGGAGAGTTCAGAGAGAGAGGGAGAGAGTTCAGAGAGAGAGAGTTCAGAGAGGGAGGGAGAGAGTTCAGAGAGAGAATGGGGGGGGGGAGTTCAAAGAGAGAGGGAGAGATCAGATTTCAGAGAGAGGGTGAGAAAGCAGAGAGAAAGAGAGAGTGAGAGAGTTCAGAGAGAGAGAGGGTTCAGAGAGAGATAGAGTTCAGAGAGAGAGAGAGAGAGAGAGAGAGAAAGAGAGAGAGAATTCAGATAGAGAGATTTTGAATTTAAATATTGCATGAAATATTGGACTAAGTATTGAATTAAATCTGGGATAAAATATTGGATTAAGTATTAGATCAAATATTGGATTAAATGTTCGTAAACTATGGATGTTTACGCATGAACATCTGTGAGGAATTTTCCCTTTTGTAGCAAACCCACAATAAATAATTTTCTTCTTAATTCTTCTACCTTGATATGTTCAAATATTTGCGTTCTTTTCTCTGATCAATATATTTAAAATGAAACTGTACCATGTATGTTTTTATTTTATACACCCTAATTTTGTCCAACATAACTTGTTTACTTTAGTTAAATGTTTACTATACTAATACTCTCAAATTGAACTCTACCATACATTTTATTATGAAATTACTTTGACAAAACAAAATTACTTTTTTCTCTTTGTGAGAAAACTTGTGAAAATCTTTATTTTTGTCAATGACTCTGGGTTGATAAATTTGAAACCCTTATCCACAACAACATTAATTAGATGATGGCTGTGACAATATGGTGAGGCAGGGAATGGACTGTAAAGGATTAACGGATTACCAGGGCTGTTAACAAAATAAAAAAAAAACAAAAACAAAAAAACAAACCCAAAGATCGATTTGTTTCTCCATTGAGCTGAACTTCACCCTTTGACCCTCCCCCCACCACCCCCGATATTTTAAAACCATTCAACATTGTTTTATTACCTGTAGTGGTACATTAAATGGTGAAATCGTTTGTTGACACTTGTATCATGTAATTCCAATCAAA
This sequence comes from Bulinus truncatus, assembly GCA_021962125.1. Lineage (NCBI taxonomy): Eukaryota > Metazoa > Mollusca > Gastropoda > Planorbidae > Bulinus > Bulinus truncatus. Next base: position 7,938,990 of record JAGDYQ010000022.1, read on the forward strand.
AGTGAATAAGTTAGTTTCTCTCTCTCTCTCTCTCTCTCTCTCTCTCTCTCTCTCTCTCTCTCTCTCTCTCTCTCTCTATCTCTCTCTCTCTCTGGGAGAAGAAAGGTTAAATAAAAGCTAGATATAATTGAAGTTTTATTATTGGAATTTTTTTTTTATTATTTTTTTTTATTTTTAACTAATAATGCGCGTAATATAGTGTACGGTGTTACTAGCTCATTAAGCAAGGACGGATGGTCGTGTGGTTTTAAAGCACTCGACTGTCGACCAATGGATATTTCAGGTCATGGCTAAAGTACTCGCTATATCTCCCGTGGTGCCTCCATGGCCATTGCTCTATCGGCTAAGGTGGGAATGAAATAAGGGCACCATATGAACCGTCCCATTAGGGGCTTATCTCATTCTTACAGAGCCGTCACGCGCGAACTCATGAATATGGGCGTAATATCACTTGGTTGTTATCGCCAGAAAATTCAATTATCAAATATCTAATCCGTTTATTGGCATTAATAGGAGGTACGGCATGGGGGGAAAGGGGGGCATTCCTCCACGGGTGGCACTTTATCTTCTTCTGATAAGGGCGGAAATTTTTTTTTTTTTAATTTTTTTTTTTAGCTATGCATCGCCTTGTTATCTCAAATACAAAGTTAGTCAGTATGAAACTGTTCAATAGCCCAATCGATCACGTTTCGATTAATATTAAATCGCCCAACCAATTTTTTTTTAATCTTTCCTCCTATACAAATAATAGAAAATGGATAATCTCTTTATCTTAATCCAACTAAACTCAATTTTTTTACAGTTTGTTTAGTCATCAGGTCGGGCAACATGTTATATTTGTCTACAGCTATTAATTACTCTGCCACCTTAGAGACACACGCTTTTCACGCGGCAATGAAATAATAGAATCCCTCCACAAACTAGATTTGCCATTTTTCTGCTCATCCGCCATCAATGGCTAACATCTGGCCTAGTATATTTAGAACATGATTATCAGTTCTTGAAATAGCTCGAATTCATAATAGTTTTAGTTTGGAATACAAATTTTTCACTTGTATTGAAGATAACGGATCCGTTTTAAGATCTGCACAAACTAGATAGTCCACATTTCATGTGCACACAAGTACTTTAAAAAAAATTAAATTCGAATTTAGCAAGTCCAGAAAAATCATTCAAAAATGAAATAATTGTAGTTATTGAATCTCTTTGGGAAGAAATGGGAGGACGCACCGGTGTCTTGGCAGTGCAGGTAGATGGGTGGAGTTAACCAACATAAAAATAACATATTGTATTATGATGTGTTGTTATAATGTATTATGATGTGTTGTTATAATGTATTATGAAGTGTTGTTTGTATTATGATGTGTTGTTATAATGTATTATGATGTGTTGTTATGGTGTATCATGTTGTGTTGTTTGTATTATGATGTTTTGTTATAGTGTATTATGATGTGTTATTATAGTGTATTATGATGTGTTGTTTGTATCATGAAGTGTTGTTATAGTGTATTATGTTGTGTTGTTTGTATTATGATGTGTTGTTATAGTGCATTATGATGTGTTGTTAAAATGTATTATGATGTGTTGTTATGGTGTATTGTGTTGTGTTGTTTGTATTATGATGTGTTGTTATAGTGTATTATGATGTGTTATTATAGTGTATTATGTTGTGTTGTTTGTATTATGATGTGTTGTTATAGTGTACTGATATAAAGATGGTATGATTACTTGAGGTGACCACATAGTACTGATATAAAGATGGTATGATTACTTGAGGTGACCACAGGGTACTGATATAAAGATGGTATGATTACTTGAGGTGACCACATAGTACTGATATAAAGATGGTATGATTACTTGAGGTGACCACAGAGTACTGATATAAAGATGGTATGATTACGAGAGTCGACCACAGGGTACTGATATAAAGATGATATGATTACTTCAGGTGACCACAGAGTACTGATATAAAGATGGTATCATTGATTGAGGTGACCACAGAGTACTGATATAAAGATGGTATCATTGATTGAGGTGACCACAGAGTACTGATATAAAGATGGTATCATTGATTGAGGTGACCACAGAGTACTGATATAAAGATTATGAGAAGTGATAAGTAAAACATACAAAACAAAGTAATATCACACCGAACGTTCGAGTTTCAAAGCACGTTCGTATTATCAAGCCGAGTGTATTAGTAAGATATTTGAATTCTTTATTTATTTTTGTATTTATTTGTAGACGAAAATTTATTTCAAATGACACAACTTATAAACTTTGATTTATTATAGCTGTTGTGTATTCGTTTGTGAGTTGCGCAGTAGAATATCTGCTGTCAGAATATTATATGTGGGTGTGAGAGCTGTGTTGGGTCAGTCGGCGTGTTTGAATGGCATGGCGTGAGTTGATCGTGAAAGGTTGGAAGATCAAAGTCGTGAATGGAGGGGGACCGGAGTGACCAGTGTGACCAGTGGAGCATGGCTGTATTTGGTTGAGGAGATCAGGGGGGTTAGGGGTGAAGGTGGTTGTAGGTGAACGTGGAGAAGGGAGTTAACCTACAGTAAAGAGTTTATCGTATGGGATAGTAACTAGTTCAGGAGTGTAAAATTTGGGCCGTTGGTGACTATACTATATGTCTGGACTTTATTATTATTTTGTCCTCATTCTTTTTATAGATTTGATGGATTAAACTCATATTATTTTGTTTTTATGAATACATTCTTCCTATTACTGCTTGGATATTTGAAGTGTTCAATGTTGTGTATTAGTTTGTGAATTGCGCAGCGCTGTGTTTCTATGTGCGAGTTTTTCCCAAGTGTCATTTGGTGCATGGTGTTCAAAGGGCAGTTGGGATGTTGATCTTGAAAGAATGCGGACATATTAAGAAGTATTGACGAAGGAGATAAATTAGAGGCCCAACAAGATCCTGTACACGACATAGTTAAGTCAGCTTTGCGTCATCACTCTGTTACCGTCAGCTCTGTCGTCAGCCGATTAGTCAGCTCCGCCATCTTTAGTCTGTTAGTCAGTTCTGTCATTAGTCAGTTACACTCAGCTCTTTGTCATCTTTATCTCTATGTTAGTCAGCTCCGTCATCTTTAGTCTGTTAGTTATCTTTAAATCATCAGTCAGTTAGTCAGCTCTTTGTCATCTTTATCTCTTTGTTAGTTAGCTCTGTCATCAATATGTTAGTCAGTTCTGTCATCAGTCAGTTCTAGTCAGCAATCACTGATGATTCAATAGTCCTTATCGTGTTTAAGAATAACTCTGGTAGATATAAATTTAATCCATTAAGCAGACTATTTCGTTTTTTTACCTGTCCAATAATTGAAAGTTCAATCAAAGGCGTAGCCGATGGATGAAAAAAAAAACACCAGACCTTACCGCCACGTTCAGGCTTGCTGGTATGGTCAGCCTTTGTGTGGTCAGCCTTACTGAACGCAAAGTAATAGATGGTTTCCAAATAAAACCAACGGTTAATCTCTCCCCCTCCCCTCCTCAGTACATGATCTATCAGTCCCTCACGTGGTTGATGGCCATTGACTGTAATATAGTCCAATATAGTCCAATATAGTCCAATATAGTTTGGTATACAATACAATAAGATTTACAGTTTCGACTTACATGGACAAAGAAAAAGAAACAACAACAACAGCTCAACAACAATAACAACAAACAGATCACTTGTAAACGTCTTTTGTAATCCGAGCAACCAACTTACAACCGTCCGCGTAGCGCAGGGGATAGCGCGCTGGACTTCTAATCCAGAGGTCGCGGGTTCGAATCCCGCCGTGGATGAATTTTTTTTTTTTTTGTGGCCGGATATTTCTTCTCTGATTATCGTCAGTATCTGTATTGAGATTATTTTTGTTACTTGCTACCCTCACCCCAGATGGTCGTTTGAGGGGGAACGCATAGACATATCAACAGATATACATCTGGTATGCTTTCATAGGTCCTGTCTGGTGGCTTATTGACTTGGTGGCGTCCATCTCCTTCCCAAGTCAGCGGCAATTTTTTATATATATATTTTTTTTTTGCTTTAACAGGGATATACAACCCTTTACCCTTTTACATGTGATTCGAGTTTACTATTTAATTATCTTAATTAGTTTCAAAGTAACCACAAATCTCAACTAAATCTGTTCAATTTAAAACAAAAGCTGTCTGCCATGGCCCAGTGGTCAATATATTAGCAATACATTAATCTTTGCTTGATGTGTTTTCCAACACTCGAAGTTTGAAATGAATGTTATCTCTTCTCATATGATACTGTTCACATCGTTACTTCGACATTGGCCGGTCGCTTCCAAGCCGATGTCCACACTTGCCGGCCAAAGGATGACCGATGTTCACATTGGTCAGTTTAGCTGGCAAACATTGGCCTATCAGATATACGTCTCTCTTCTCACCCTAACAGCGCTAGACTTTATTACCACTCCTTAACACTGTGCGTCACACTTTAACGACATCTGCTGTCCCCCACCCCCCCGATGTGCCCCCCTTCTTCCCCCCCCCCCCCCAATAGTAGTCCACTACTATCAGTTATTGAAACTCAGGTGTATATATGGTCATCTTAGATCTTGTGCTAAAAGAAATGCTTGTCTAAACGAGAGATCATGTCTGTCTAAACGACAGACCAGACCATGTCTGTCTAAACGACAGACCAGACCATGTCTGTCTAAACGACAGATCATGTCTGTCTAAACGACAGATGATGTCTGTCTAAACGAGAGATCATGTCTGTCTAAACGAGAGATCATGTCTGTCTAAACGACAGACCATGTCTGTCTAAACGAGAGACCATGTCTGTCTAAACGACAGATCATGTCTGTCTAAACGAGAGATCATGTCTGTCTACAGACCATGTCTGTCTAAACGAGAGATTATGTCTGTCTAAATGAGAGATCATGTCTGTCTAAACGAGAGATCATGTCTGTCTAAACGAGAGATCATGTCTGTCAACACGGGGGGGGGGGCGTATCAATAGCCATGTTCTGTTTCTCCCCAACGCTAAACAAAAGGATTAACTTTCTGAATGCATTGCGTTCCGCATCAAAGAACGTCAGTCTTGACCATGGGCTATAACTTTTGTTTTCTTTTTGACCTCGTGCTGCGATCAGCCGCCTGTCAGCTAAGAGAAGATTGACCTTCGACCTCTGTGGCTAAACAACAAACTGCATCCTAAGGGGAAAGGGAGGGGGGAGGTATTTGCAAACAAATTTTTAAAAATCCATTAGTTTCATTTAAATATGTGTTAGTTTGTGTGTGTGTGTGTGTGTTTGTGTGTGTGTGTGTGTGTTATTAACGTCCACATTATCTGAACAGCACTGCAACTTACGCCTTATTATTATTATTATTATTACACCATACACCACCATGGAATAGGTTGGGTCGGGGGGGGGCGTTAACCGAGGAGTTGGGTGGGGGTGGTAATTACATGTGGAAGGTCATGAAATAAGTTTCGTTCCATCTCAATGATAGTTTAATTGTAATTAATTATTTTAGTATTTTACTTTATTATCGGTAATGGGAACGCCATCGTTATAAATAAAAATCCTCTGTGACGTCATTTCCCGATGATACATTTTTAATTTCCCAATGATAAATTTCTAAATTTTCCTACTAATAAAGCCGAATTGAACTTTCGCGCGGGTGCTGCATTGTAATGTTGTTGTATTCAAATTGTATCAATGCACAGGGCATTCCCTGTATTCGCGCACCAAGTAAATGTGTCATTGAACGGACGGAGAAGAAAGAGTTAGGGACGGAAAAAGAAATAAAGAATTGGTTTTTTTTTCATGCTGCAAGTACCCGGCTTTGCCCGGGTTTAAAATAAGGTTTTCTGTTTATTTAAGAAGCCTAATTTGACGTTTAATTGTACAGAGAGAGAGGGAGGGAGACAGAGAGATAAAGAGAGAGGGGGGCAGGGAGGGAGAGAGAGGGGGGCAGGGAGGGAGAGAGAGGGAAAATGGGAAGGAGGGAGGAAGGTTCAATCACGAGATAAGGCACTCATAGCCAAGAGGTTCAATCACGCGATAAGGTACTCACAGACAAGAGGTTCACTGTTATAGTCTGACTACTCATAGGCAAGAGGTTCAATCACGCGATAAGGTACTCACAGACAAGAGGTTCACTGTTTTAGTCTGACTACCCATATAGGCAGAGGTTTCAATCGCATAAGGTATAAATTAAGAGGTTCACTGTTAGAGTCTGACTACTCATAGGCAAGAGGTTCAATCACGCGATAAGGTACTCTCAGACAAGAGGTTTGTTTTACGATTCAGTCATTTGCTCAAAAGAATCGGTCTATGATGTTTTGAATGTAACTTGGAGCATATCAGAATGAAATCCAAGTCGGAAACAAATTATAGAAGGTTTCAACGATATTAAAACAAGCAATTAAGCCTGTTCCATTCTGGACACAGGACATGTTAGCGCATTTTCGTGTTATGTATCAGTACGTTTGTTAGCTTTCAGTAAATATTTGTAAATTTTGGAAATGTTTATAAATTCAATTGTGTAATGCATATATTTGTAAAAAAAAAAATTATAAAGACGTTTCTTTATATTTGAAAAAAAATTATTGTCTCTTAAATCTAACTATAAGTGGTTTGTGGTTACTGAAATAGGACTCATAATTGAAAACATTCTAAATTATAGTCATTTAATCGTTCTAAAGGCACTATGAATATAATAAAAAATGAACATCAAAGCATTTTCTTCCCTATTAGAGTTAAATTATTTTTTTTTCTACCCTAATATACTATTGTGTGTTTGACTATCACCGATAGCTCAGTGGCTCTCAAAAATTGAAATTACATTTAACAAGTAATTATTTTTTTTTTTTAAACTTATTTCTACTCGAATTTTCTTTTTTTTTTTCTTTTACCAGTGGGGATCAAAACGGCGAATATGTCGCGAATAGCACAAGTTTGAGAACGCTTGCTCTAGCTTATCTTTCTACGATCGTGTAATAATTAGTATATAGAATAGACAGGAATGTGGATATAAGAGTCTACGGAGCGTGACCAGGTAAACGGACGCGCCTCGACGTTTGGCCTAAAAGGCCATTATCTTTTTAACATCTCTGAGACTTAGTGGTTTATTGAGCGCAGTGAAACAAAAAAAATATATTGTTA